>CAUYPK010133539.1:0-76232 GCA_963574355.1 Loris lydekkerianus | reverse complement strand
ACTATAGCTTTCACATGAAGGCTATAACCCAACTATACGTCAAGACTATGAGGAAAGGACCAAGGAAGGGGAAGGGAGGGGGGAGGTTTGGGTGGAGGGAGGGTGATGGGTTGGGCCACATCTATGGTGCACATTTTTATCTATAATAAAAAAAAAAAAAAACTGAAAAAAAAAAAAAACCAATTTTCACTATCATTCATTGCAAATGACATACATCACCTAAAAAACCCAAACCAAACCATTAAATAACCATTATCAAAATTCACAAAACAGTAAGTAAGGTAGCTAGATAAAATGCTTTCAATTACATGAGAGCCTAGGAGTCTTTACTTTCCCTATGGATTTATTTATCTACCGTACAAAATTTTCTGAGAACAAAGGATTAGTTTTAGAAACAAATATGTAGGAGCTTATAAGATTGCAGTTATAAAGTTATAGTTTATATACAAAGTTTATAAAGCATTTCAAAACTATGGAAATGATTTAAAAATGTTAATGACCTTAGAGAATAACACTGTAATGGAAAACATTACAGGAAACCCAATAGACATTTCCTCCCAAACTATAAGTTAGATTTGTGGACTTTTTGTAAAAGGTCGATTAAAGCACCAAAAAAATATTAAGGGGATGTGAGTGTATATATGAAGTTGGATAATTGAGTTTGATAACTCATCCTTAAAAAGTGCCACACACCTCATTGCTGAATGTCACTACAGTCACCGTTGAAGCACTCCCCTTGGGAGGCTAGGCACCGATGCCAATGGCTAGTCCACCCTTCAAAGCACTTTTTCTAGGATGAATTCATGAACTGATTTGTCAGATGCCATACAAAGACAGCTCTGATAGCCATTCTAGAAGAGTTCCAAAACCGCTTTGAAGGGTTGACTAGGCATTGGCATCAGTGCATAGCTTCCCAAGGGGAGCACTTTGAAGGTGACTGAGGTGATATTCAGCAATGAGGAGGGTAGCACTTTTTCTAGGATGAGTTCATGAACTTCTTGTCCAACTTTGTATGTGTGTGTACATATATACGCACATACAGACACATATATACACATAAACACACTCTGTACATAATACATGCATGCATATATAAGTACACGTATATGCACACTTGCATACATATACAAAGGGTGCCAAAATGTATACATATTCTAGGAAAGGAAAAAACTATATAATTATAACACTCAATATATACTGATAATGTTTATTATCTTCTATCTCTTGTAATTGCAGAGTGAAACATGACTTGAGTATTACAATTTTAGTAGTTTTTTCCTTCCTTCAAATGTGTATATATTTTTTGGGAACCCTCTGTATACATACACATGCATTTACATATAAACATCTATACATGTAAATACACATTTACACACACAAATACAAATACATACACATACATATGTAAACACACATATACACATCTAGTGTCTCACTATGTCACTCTCCGTAGAATGCCCAGGCACCCACAACAATGACCAGCTATTTTTTTGTTGCAGTTGTCATTGTTGTTTAGCAGGCCGGGCCTGGGCTCGAACCCACCAGCCCTGGTGTATGTGGCCAGCGCCATATCCACTGAGCTACGTGTGCTGAGCCTTTCCCAGAGTTTTTGAATGAGAGTAGTATTCTAATGCATCATTGGAAATCTGTCGTCTGTAACAACAGATCATTATGATCCACTAAATGGAAACTTCCTGATAGGAAGGCCCATCTTTTATTCATTTTTCTATCTCCATAATTGACACATATTAGAAACCCAATAAATGCTTGTGAATTAATAAAATAAAGACAAATATATAAATGGTGAGAGATAACCTTTTAACTCATTCGTCAAAAGCAATTTTAATATTCACATCTAAGAACCCATCTGAAAGGCTAAATGAAGTTAAGATATTTTGTTTTTCTTTTTTTCTTTCTCTTTCTCCTTTCTTCTTTCCTTTTTTCTTTTTTTCTTCCATTTTCTTTCTCTTTCTTCCCCCTCCCTTCTTTCTTGAGACAGTGTCTATCATACTTTCTTGCCCAGGCTTGAGTGCAAAGGCATCATCACAGCTCACTGCAATCTCCAACTCCCAGGCTCAAGTGATCCTTCTGCCTCAGCTTCCTGAGGCTGGGACAACAGGCATGTACCACCATGCTCAGCTATTTTTTTTTTTTTTTTTTTTTTTAGTAGAGACAGGGTCTTGCTATTTGGCCAGGATGGTCTCAAATTCTTGGACTCAAGCAACTCTCTGTGTCAATATCCCAAAGTGCTAGGATTACAGGTGTAAGCCACCATGCCTGCCTGAATAGTTAAGATTTTAATAGATGGTCTTTAGTTGTGGTCCAACTATAAAAAATATAGGTTAAAAATAGAGTTAGTGAATTGGAATCAGCCTGCGATATTTTACTAACAACCATAAGTTCAGTTTTTAAATGTCAAAGGCTTGAAAGGATCTATAAAAGTTTACACGTACATAACCTAAGTATATCAATAATTTCTTTCCTTTTTCTTTTCCTTTCAAAATATGCTCTGGAAACTTGAGGGGCAAAGAGGGAGGAAAGAAACAAAGAAAAGCCTGGTGAAAAGTAACAATAAAAAAACCTTCATCTTGGCTCAGCACCCATAGTCCAGTGGTTACGGCGCTGGCCACATACACCGGGACTGGCAGGTTTGAACCCAGCCTGGGTCTGCTAAACAATAATGACAACTACAACAAAAAATAGCCAAGCATTATAGCAGGCACCTGTAGTCCCAGCTATTTGGGAGGCTGAGGCAAGAGAATCACTTAAGCCCAATAGTTTGAGGTTGCTGTGAGCTGGGATGCTACAGCACTCTACTGAGGGCGACCTAGTGAAACTCTGTGTTTAAAAAAACAAACAAACAAACAAACAAAAAAGCCCCACCTTTATATTTACCCCTTTCATCCAATTTCTCGAGTCCCCAGTACTCTCCCTCCTGGGTGTTTACTAGCATTCATTCCACAATTTCAAGGGGTTGAAAAACCTCACAATCCAACTTCGTATAAGGTCATCTGAATGCTGTACTGGAACAGAGTCATAGTCCAGGAAGTCTCAGACAAGCTCACCAGGAAACACATTCCAAAAGTCTATTGTTCTCTGTGATAGAAATGTTGACGCTCAGAGATAAGAAAGGTAATGCCCTTCACTGAGCACTTACTGTGTGCCATCCACCTTCTCAAGGAACTTCTCATACATTCTCCCAGTTAACCCTCACTCCAGGCCTCATCTCTAGACGAGGTGAGGATGTTTAAAGAAGTAACACAGGAAGGCCCCACACCCACTGTCCAAGCCAAGATAGGAGCCCACACCTGTTAGCCTCCAAAACCAGGCTCTGAGGTGCCACACCACAACATTGTGTTTCCTCAGAAGTGCACTCTTCGTGGACTAGTCACAACATCTTCACGTCAGCGAGTGTTTGGTGGGAAAATGTTCGCAGAAGGGAGTATGTGAAACAGTCCTTGACCAGAAGGACATGCTATCTTCTTGGAGAGACATGATTGGAAATAGGCAGTGAATAATTCCAGCTGTAACAAAGTGCTAAAAGAAAATTAAGCCACTTGTCGGAATGGATGGTATATCCAACAAACACGTGGCCAGATTGGAAGCAGAAGAATAAACACTGGATGGCATTGTCAGGGAAAGTCTCACGGAGGAGCTGAGATTTGATAGGACTTGTACAGGATTTGGACAGATAGAGGAAGAAGAAGAAAGCCAATACGTTTGCTATCAAGACTGCATCTGAACAGCGTCTCTAGATTCGAGTCTTCCTAGGTGACGTGCATCAGTTCAGCAACCTTAGAAAGAACAACGATGAGGATGAGAAACAAAAAGGAAAGAGCAAGAGGATGAAAGGTGGAAGAAGAGAAGGAAATAGAAGTGGGGTAACGTGAGACAGAGAACTTCGTTGTATTTGGCTGTCACTGTAGCATCCCAAAAGACTTTTTGCCATCAGTATAACTGGAGCAAGACCAAGGGCATAAACATTTATTGAAATCTACCGTAAGCCAATCAGAGTCCCCTGTATGTCGCACACTCTAAGAGGGGCAGTACCTTGCTCGTGCTTGTTCAGCTGATACACAGTAAATAGTAGAGTCTGGCTGGAGACCCAGCTTGAGGTTCAATCACTTTAATAAATATTTAAGAAGCACCGTTGTAGACCAGGCACTGTTCTAGGTACTGGGCTACCACAGTGAACAAAGCAGGCAGGAATCTCTGGCCCCATGGTGTTTATTGAGGAGACAGCGAACCAGACAAGTAAGTGAAACACAAAGTGTGTCAGACACCATCAGCATTAAGGAGGGAAAAACAAAATGGGAGAGGCGCTTAGGCTGAGAGGGGGTGTGATGGCTGATTTTATGTGGCCATTGGATTGGGCTAAGAGATGCCCAGATTTCTTGTAAAACACTATTCCTGCTTGTAGCTGTGGGGGTGTTTCTGGAAGAGGTTAGCCATCAAATTGGTGAAGTGCCAATGTGACTGGGCATCACCCAACCCGCCCAGGCCTGAGCAAAACATAAAGGCAGAGCAAAGGGGATTTTCTCCCTGTTGGTGCAGGGACATCCATCTTCTGCCCTCACACACGGGCACTCCTGGTTCTCAGGCCTTTGAACTTAAACTGAATTAAAACCCCACCTTTCCTGGCATCTCCAGCTTGTAGATGGCAGATCATGGGGCATCTGGGCCTCCACAGTTCACATGAGCCAATTCCAATAACAAATCTCTCCATCTCTATCTGCCCTGTTAGTTCTGTTTGAGCAACACCAACCAACCTGGGAAGGAAGGAAGGAAGGAAAAGCATCACTGAGAAGGTGAAAAGTGAGTAAAGACGTGAAAAAAGTAAGAGAACCAGCTAGGTGTGCATTGTGGGAGAGAACTTTCCAGGCAGAGGAAAGGGTAGGAGCGAAGGCTTTAATACAGGTATCTGCCTGCTAAGAGGAACAGCAAAATGCCCAGTGTGGCAAAGGTGAGGTTAACGGGAAGAAAAGTGGCAGGTAACAGAGCCAAAGTACCTAGGTCCCAAAAGGTCTAATGAGGACCCTTCTCATGGATCTGGGAAGCAACTGCATAGGGGCGGGGAACCTGCGGGTCCACATGTGGCCTCCTAGACCTTTGAGTGTGGCCCTTTGACTGAACCCAAATTTTACAGAACAAGTCTTTTTATTAAAAAAGGGTGAAGCACGCTGTGTACAGTGGCTCACACCTGTAAACCTGGCACTCTGAGAGGCCGAGGCAGGTGGATTGCCTGAGCTCACAGGTTTGAGACCAGCCTGAGCCAGAGTGAGACCCTGTCTCTAAAAAAAGCTGGGCCTTGTGGTGGGAAGTCCCAGCTACCGGGGAGGCTGAGGCAAGAGAATCACTTAAGCCCAAGAGTTTGAGGTTGCTGAGCTATGATGCCACAGCACTCTACTAAGGGCGACAAAGTAAGACGGTCTCAAAAAAAAAAAAAAAAAAAAGGTGACGCAGAGAAAGATGATGTTTTCTTTCCTCCCTTGGTGCTTAAAAAAGAACAATCTTGGCTGGGCATCCATTGCTCCGTGGTTAGGGGGCCGGCCACATGCTCCAGGGCTGGTGGATTTGAACACAGCCCCCGGCCTGCTAAACAAACAAACAAACAAAAAAATAGCCAGGCATTGTTGCCTATAGTCCCAGCTATGAGGGAGGCTGAGGCAATAGAATCATATGAGCCCAAGAGTTAGAGGTTGCTGTGAGCTATGATGCCACAACACTCTATGGAGGGTGACAAAGTGAGACTCTGTCTCAATGAAAAAAAAAATCTTGAAATCAGAAGCCTGCAGGTTCTTAGATTGGACAGGTGTGTGAGAAAAAAAAAAAAAAAAGGAAAAAACAGAAGAAAAGAGGAAAATCAAGGTTTCTGGCTCCTATAAACCCAAGAATGGAGTTGTCCACCACAGAGATGAGCGTTTGAAATATCTGCTGGACATCCAGGAGGAATGGAGCCACCGGGCTGTAGGGATCAGAAGGTCTCAGCGTCCGTGCTCTCGCTAATATCTTCAGAACTTAAAATTTGAGATTTCTACCTGGTTATACAGGTGGGAGGAATAGGTTTCCAGAAGTAACGAGAATGGAAAAAAAAATAATTAGAAAATCTCCAATTCTCCTTTCAGCTATGACTTTTAAACGTCTGGTCCTCCCAAGCTCTTTCTGATAATCTGGGCTCCTTACCTACTTTAATTGCTCCCCATTCCCACTACCCCCCAAAATCTATCTATGCTCAGGTTAGTTCTGGCATGTTAACAACAGGGCCATCAGCTCCCAAGGGAACTGAATGTACCTTGAACAATAAACTTTACAAAGTGGTTCTCTGGTCACTGACACTTTCTTAGGACATCACGAACTCAGGACCTCCTTCCACGCCTCTGTTTGTCAGGCTGCCTTGAACCTCTTAGTCATTTCAGAGTTTCTCTTGGTTGGCAAAAGAGGAAGATTGGGGGTCAACCTAATCATTCAAACAACCCTGCAGTGTGTTGGAGATTCATTAGCGTCCTATCACATAGGTTTTCTTATCTTGGCTATAAGTCAGGGTCACTGTGATTTTTTTTTAGACAGGCATAAAAGTGGGGGGAGGCAGTTGATCATCGTAGAAATAAAAGACTGAAATATACCTAAAAGCAGATGTCTTTTCTCATTAATGTAGGAAGTTTTATGTGCTCACTATTCCTTGCTTGGGATGTGGGTGAGAGATGTGAGTTCAACAATATTTATTGATCTTTGCAGAAGAGGTTAAGTGCTTTTGCTTATGTTCGTCTCATTTAATCCTCAAACCCATGCAGAGGTGGTATTGTTATCTTTTACTACAGGAGGAGAAAATGAGACTCAAAGACTGTCAGTGGCTTGCCCAGCTAAGGCCAGGCCTCCTGTGAATCCCAAGAGTCTCACTCCCATGTCACATTCTAGGCTCATAATATGAGCCAATAATGAAATAATTAAGTGCCGAACAGATTCTAAGCTAGTCTTAGCCAAAGATGTCCTGTCTTCTCCTTATAAAGGAATATCTGTGTGGGAGAAATTTCTCTTTTGGGTATGGAGATGACACTCTTAGCTCTTGGTAAACACTTTATTTAATACCTAAAAGATGTGATAATGGAGACGGGAATTTTCCTTTTTTTCATTTGCTCAAGGGAGTGTTCAAATTCACACCCAAAAGACACACACAGAGAATGAGAGAGAGAGCGCGCTACAGAACTAACATTCATTAAATGTACACTCCGGGCAGATACCAGGCGAAATGCTTTCCATGAACAATTTTTCTAAATCTTTGCATCAATCCTGTCAGGCAAATGCTATTATCTCCCCTGTTTTATAGATGAGGAAAATGAGTCCTTAAGGTTAAGTATCTTACTGGCAATATCCAAAGTTTCTGAGAAGCAGACCCAAGATTCCATCCCATTTTCTCTACAGCCCAATACACACCATTTGAAAACAGTCCAGGCAGTCCCCAGACTACAAATGAGATAGGTTCCACAGGTTCATTCTTAGGTTGAATTTGTATGTAAGTTGGAACGGGCACATTTACCTATTGCCGTTTGTAAGTGGGAGTTGTACACGAGTTTGTAACTTGGGGACTGCCTGTACGGCTGTTGCAATGGCTATTCTCAAACTTTACTTATGAGTGTGTAAATTCATAACTTTCAGGCTGACACTTTGGCACTTTTGACCTAAACATAAAAATAGGCTGCAATTTCATTTTGAGGAGTGTTTCCCAAGGACATAATTGGATACATGTGAGTAAAATGTTAGTGTGCGTGTAAGCCCCATACATTATTACTTAGGTTATTTATTAATATTGTTGTTATGCTGTTAATAAGTTAGTACTTAAGCTATTAGAGTCAAATTCTAATAGGTTAAATCCATTATGATACATCCATACTAGAAATTTTATGAGATCATTAAAAATCATGTTGAAGAAGGGTGGTGCCTGTGGCTCAAAGGAGTAGGGCGCCTGCCCCATATGCCAAAGGTGGTGGGTTCAAACACAGCCCTGGCCATAAACTGCAAAAAAAAAAAAAAAAAATCATATTTAAGAATACTTGATGACATGAGGACACTCCTGTGACACATTAAGAGAACATATACAGATGTATAATGTGAATGCAGGGTATCAACTACACATTGAAAAATATTGAAAGAAATAAAATTTCCCTAAAGACACAACTATGTTTCATTTGGCTCCAAGGTGACAACAGGCCTTTAGCCAAAGTTTCAATGCGGAGTTTTTGTGATTTTCTGTAAGGACCAATGTATCTCCCCGTTACTCATGAAACAAAGCCCAGACTTCTTAACATAAGCTTCGAAGCCCTCACTGAATCTGGCCTTTTGACCACTTCTGCATCTTTCATTGCTCACCAGGCCTCAGCCACACAGGCCTTTTTGTTTTTGTTTTGAGACAGAGTCTTACTCTGTCACCCTGGGTAGAGTGCTGTGGCGTCATAGCTCACAGCAACCTCAAACTCTTGGGCTCAACAGATCGTCTTGCCTCAGCCTCCTGAGTAACAGGGACTGTAGGCACCTGCTACAATGCCTGGCTATGTTTAGGGACTGGGTCTTACTCTTGCTCTGGTTGGTCTTCAACTCCTGAGCTCAGGCAATCCATCCACCTCAGTGTCCCAGACTGTTAGGATTGCAGGTGTGAGCCACCATGCCTAGCCTCACACAGGCCTTTTTAAGCTCCATTTCAAGCCCAGTGCAACACAGGCCCTTTGCACATGCCATCCCTTCTGCCTTGAATGCCTTTCCCTAGTCATCTCATGACCACCTCCTTTCTTCAGATCTCACTTCAAGTGTCACCTCCTCAGGGGGTCCTTCTTGACTACCTACTGTATGTAATATAAACATGTCCTTTTATTTTCTCACACATCCTTTTATTTTTTAACATGTATCATAACATTTACAATTTTTTCATCTGTTTTCCTTGTTCAGTCCCTACTTCTCTTTAGAATCTAAGCCCTGTGAGAGTAAGAACCACACCTGCTTTGTTCACCACTATACCCCAGCTGCCTACTGAGAGGCTACTTAGGGGAGGCACTCAATAAATATTTGTTGAGTGACTGAATCCAGTTAGTAGGCCCTAACTCTGTACTTGGCAGAGTTCCGTGAAAGCTTTAGAAGTTGGTTGGAGAAAGAAGACAGGACAGTAGAGTAGGATCAGAATAGTACACAGGGTACAACAATTCCTACAAGGAAATGCGTCACTTATTTCTAAGAATGGCTCATCAGATCTGAAACATGTCCTACATTCTACAAGTAGTATGAATTGCAGAGAAATGTCACTGAGCACAGGCCGCCCATCCAGGGCCAGGGACACAGATGATGTGGACCCAGCCTAGACTGCTTTGCGTGTGCTCACAGCTCCTTTTGTCCCCTATAGTCCCTTTATGTCCTCTCCCTTCTTTGAGCAAAAGGAGAGAATCCAACACATGGCAGTCCAAGGGCTTTTCCAAAATCTCCAGGGCTGTGGTTCTCTAGTAGAAGTCATCACTCCCCCTGAAGAACCACATGATAAACTAAAACGGTGGGGCGGGGGTGGGATGGGGGGGGGAGAACAAACCACTTTAGTGCTAAAAGAGAAACCTCCATATATAAAATCCTGGAACAGCTTTAAGAACAATTATGGGAAAAAATAAGACAGATAAGTCTACTCATTAACATTGTTTCCCCTGCAGGTGGAAGATGAAAAGCTTTTTCTGACTCCAGAAGCAGAACCTTCAAGACTAGCTGGGGCTCATCAGTGTTCCTGGGGCATGTTGTCCACAGACTAGAAACTGAGTATGCACGTGGTGGGGGCTGGGATGACATAAATATTGTCCACGCTCTATTTGAACAGCACCTCCTATCTCCTGCCATGTACGCTATGCTGCTATCATTTTTTCCAACAGTTGATGGCAAATTCGCCTCATAAATCAATCTGTACAAGAGGTCAGAGGCCAACCACAGCCAATTAAAGCCTCTCGGCAATAATTCATCCGAGATCTGAGTAAGGTCTTTTCTTTTACTTTTTTTCCCAAGTCCTAGGAGGCCCTTGTTTTTTCTAATCAGATCAGTAGAGGAAGAGCTAAATTGGGTAGAGCCCACATTTTTCTCTCACCCAGGGCACAGATGCAGATATTTTTATAAGAGAAGGAAGAGGAAAAGAAAAAAGATGTGAGGAAAGAGAGGGCTGAAGAAACACAGGCACTTTCTCTACATAAGGTAGAGTTACCAAGGCTGCCCCGGGTTAGACTTGCTTCTCACAGCTTCATCCTTGAGAGGTTCCATTCCAAACTGCTGTGGTCTGAGTCCTGTCAGTGCCGTCTCCAACAGAATAAAATGAAACTGCTACTTCATGGGTGCCTGTGACATGAAAGACACTGGGGAAGATTGAAGGGAGTCCAGTAAGTTTGTTACTTTTGAGGAGACTTCAGACTAGAGAAGGTTACCCAGGTATGAGAAAGTGCTGGAAAAACTTGGCCAGGTGAGGTGGTTCATAACTATTATAATACTAGCATTCTGAGATCCTCAGGCAGGAGGATTGCTTGAGGCGACATGGCAAAACCCCCATCTCTCTGCAAAATAAAAAACTTAGCTGGGCACGGTGGCACAAGCCTATAGTCCCAATTACTCAGGAGACTGAGGCAGGAAAATCTGTTGAGCCCAGGAGTTTGAGGTTGTAGGGAGCTATGACGACACACCACACTCCAGCTGCAGTGAGAGAGTGAAATCCTGACACACACACACACACACACACACACAAAAAAAAAAACAACAACTAGGCAGCTTTATAGCATAAATATATATAAACATACTATAAATATATCAATACATAACAGTGCACACACCCGTAATATACTACAACTATAGTGACCGTACCTATATTTTTGCCAAACGCTGCATTGACCACAGACAAATTACTCACCTTTCTAAACTTGTATCTCTCATCTGTAATAGGGATAACAGTACCAATTTATAGGCATGTTGTAGGTTAAACTAGATGTTTGCAAAGTCCTAGTATGCTCAGTCCCCAGAGTGCCCGCTCAGCACTGGCTATAGCCTGAAACAACACTGGGCTCCAGGCCCCACTGTAGATCTCCTGGGCTGTCAGCTCCTTCAGTTTTAAGCTCCTCCCTCTAGCCCTAGGTCTAGTCAGACTCTTAATTGATCACTCCTGGTGCCTCATATGAAATCTCCTGGAGGTCAGGGCTGAGGAACTGCAGGCACCTGTTGGCAAGTCACCCACAGCCGGCCTCAACTTTCTCTGTGTGGCAGAGACCACTGGGCAGCTTCTGCCTGGTGCAAAAGTGTGGCCCAGCACACTCCCACCTGATTAGCAAGGCTCTGACTTAATCACCTCTCAGACAGCCTCAGTCATGTTAGCAGTCCTTCTAGTTACTTTTTTAAATGCTTTACTTTTTCCTAATTATAAATGTAAAAAATGCTCATTATAAAAATTGGAACAGATTTGAGATGTATAAAATAAAAAACCATCAGTCTACGTCCACTCTTTTTACTCTCTGCCTCCCATCCTGGAGATAGCTAATGGTATCTAGTGTGTAAATATCCTTCCATGATTTGTAAATACTTTAAAAGCACTTTTAAAGTGTTGATACATGTGCATGCAATTATACAGACATATGATAAATATCGCTCTGCAAGTTGTTTTCTCTTTCCCCAAAGCCAAAGAGTATCGTAGACATCTTCCCCAGCTGTTATTTAGAAACTCTAGGCAAAGCTGTGACGTCTTTACCCAAGTTCTACAAAACTTAACAAAAAATTGAAATTTCAACTTTGCCTTCCTTGTTGTTACTATCTTTTCAATTTCATCCAAGGAGGTCCCAGGTGTTAGATGTTAGTTTGGGATGAGGAAATATGTCACAGAATTCATAATTGTTTTATTTCTCTGCAAAACCAGAGTTGGTATAGCTCTTTACAGTCTGTTTCTCTTTCCTAGAAAATACTCTTAGCCTTCAGCTTTTCAGGTTTAGGAACAAGGGAAATCTAGGAGCAAGAAAACAGTCTCCCACTCAGAGGTCTCTCTGTGACTACCCACACCACATGGCCCCATCCAAGGAAATAGTGTGTGATTTTGCAGACAAGATTTGCCCACTCTGTGTTACCCGTGTACAAGATGACCAAGCACTGAAACACCCTAGTCAAGAGAGCAAAGCCCTTCAGAAAACACTTCTCAATAAATAGGGCACACCCAAGACACCCGGCTGTTAGAACAGGTGGCATTTTAAAGAAACTAGCTGGGGTGAGTCCGTGAGTAGATTCAGAAGTCACTTTTCACATCAAGTCCCGGGAAATTTCTGAGAAAATAAACATGAAGTGGAATTCTATCCCATACTCAGGACTCCAGAGAGACGAGAGGGAAGCGTAGAAGTTCACAGTGGGCACAGCCAACCCAACTACTCTCTTCTCTCCTGAATCTATCACCCTTCAACAGAGAAAGAACCTGGAAGGGTGAGGATGTTCTTGGGATGAGGTACTCAGGTGTCTCTGTCAAGTCTACCAGGAAGACAAGATATCAACACACTCTCATATCCACCCTGTGTTGGTGCAAGAGAATACATGAAGAAACACAGCTGAGTGAATCAAGACAAGGGTGAAAACTGGTAATGTATCTCTGGAGAGAAAAGAGTGCTCTGATACCACAATTTACTCCCTCAACCCTGCCTAGCACTAACAAGGAGAAGGAGGCTCCTTCTAGCTGGAAACAGAGCAGCCCTCGTGAAGTTATTTATTACTCACCCACCATGTTTATTATCATCTGAGAGCCAGATGTATTCACAGTAGGCTTGAGGGAATCAGAACATGTCACATGGAGTCCTAAGAGTCTTGGCGACTGATTGAGACTAGAAAATAGACGTGATGGCCGGGAGTGGTCACTCACTCCTGTAATCCTAGTGATACCGGAGTTTTATTCTTGGTGTCGGTGATTTGAATAATAAATTCGTGGACCACAGACAGGTGGTAAGACAGAATTTATTTACAGAAAAGAATACGAAAACACTAAAGCTCCTGGAGAGAAAACCCAAGTTAGGGAGAAAAGCTCTCTTTGTTTCTATCTAGCGGTATATATAGCTGCACTAGTTCCTTGGCCAGGAAGTGAATGGACATAGTCTCTTCTGCTGGGGCAAGATAAATGAATGTATTAATGAATGGACACAGTCCGTTCACTGAATTGAGGCCTAGGAAACTTACATGAAATTGACCTAGGCATAGGAAATGGGGGCTCCATATTCAGTCATAGTGCAGGGGGAAGGAGACACCAAGGCGCCGGTGTCTCCCCAGCAGTTGTCTGGCCCCTTTGGCTATTGGAGCCTCCAGTGGAGGTGGGAGGTCTTTCCCCTTGCCTACCCTCCAGCCTGCTGGTTCCTCCGCCAGCTGCTGCCGCACCAAGACAGCCAAGGCGGAGGTGGCAGGTCCTGAGCTTGCTGGGGCGCCACCATGCCACCTGTCCTGTATCACTAGCACTCTGGGAGGCTGAGGTGGGTGGATTGCCCTGAGCTCAGAGGTTTAAGACCAGCCTGAGCCAGAGTAAGAACCTGTCTCTACAAAAAAGAAAGCCAGGCGTTGTGGCGGGTGCTTGTAGTACCTGCTACTTGGGAGGCTGAGGCAAGAGAATCTCACTTAAGCCCAAGAGTTGGAGGTTGCTGTGAAGCTAGGATGCCATGACACTCTACTGAGGGCCACAAAGTGAGACTCTGTCTCAATAATAAATAAATAAATGGGAAAAAAAGAAAATTAAAGAAAAAAACTTTGAAACTAAGACAATTAAAAGCCAATTGAAAGCAAAAAAGAAAATAAGACGTGATACAGCATGGAGACCCTCACGCAAACAAACACACACACTCCCCTGCCACTCTCTGTGTGTATGTTGATACCGAGGCTGTGAGCTTCTCATTGGGGTAGAGTTCCATTCCCTGGGCATCCCGCCTCAGCTGTCCCTTTAATAGGAAATGATATTATGAAGCGGGAACTCAATAAATATCCGTGAAATGAA
This sequence comes from Loris lydekkerianus, assembly GCA_963574355.1. Lineage (NCBI taxonomy): Eukaryota > Metazoa > Chordata > Mammalia > Primates > Lorisidae > Loris > Loris lydekkerianus. The sequence goes on along the minus strand of CAUYPK010133539.1, from coordinate 62,236 downwards.
CTCAACCAGAGAGCAGAATCTGTTCTGATTGTCAATAAAAGCAACTTAATTTTTAGCTATTATTGTTTAGAATCTAGTATAGAAAGGACTAGCCTAGTCAGGACACGGGAAGAGACAGGCAGAAGTGAAAGGTGGTGATGCCTCCAACCTTCTGAATGAGTTGTGGAGAGCCACTGTCTGATTTTACAATAAGAAGGACTGTATCTTAAAAAAAAAAGGGGGAGGGGCGGCCCCTATGGCTCAAAGGAGTAGGGCACGGGCCCCATATGCCACAGGTGGCGGGTTCAAACCCAACCCCGGTCAAACACTGCAAAAAAAAAAAAAAAAAAAGGTTTTTTTTTTAACTTTCTCCCTAAAATTCTTTTAACACAGTGGTCAGATCTTCCACCTTCCTCATTTTAGATGTGAAGCTTAAAATATGTTTTTTTTTTTTTAAAGGAATGTATGTTAGAACCCCAGTGCCTGGTGTGTTCTCCCCAATTCTGGTTTCTTTCTCCTGCCCCCACCCTGTGGGCTCTAATTCATGGAAGTTAGAGTAAATTATGCAGATTCTTTCCTGAGAGCATGATTTAGCAGGAGAAGGGAGGATGAGGGTCAGGGAGGAGTTCAGTGAGAAACGAGGGGAAAGGTGCTGTGTGGGTGAACACTCCTAGCTTGCTAGCAGAGGAGGACTCATGGGAGCTGCTGCGACATCTAGGTCACTGGATGCTTAAAAAACCAGGCTGAGCACATAAGACTGTTTGTCAAGACTGACAGGAATCTAACTCCAACTCTCCTCAGAAGGCTCTTCCTATAGTGTACTTTGTTATTGTTATAATGTATTCGGTTTCTCATTTCCCTACTTCAAAAATGGAACTGTGTTTATAGATCTTATGAAGAATCCTATGCTTACTTTCTTTGAACGTAAACTAGGAAAAAAATGGCAGTGGAAGGTGTCTCACAACAGCAGATAACAGAAGGGGTGAAATCTTCCTTTAATCTCGCCCCCATTTTGAACAATGAAATTTAAATTATTTGTAAATTGAAACTCTTTGTGACCAATGAGGACATTCTCTTCGAGGACATGTGCAGATTTACAATTTGAAATTATTAGGTGTGTTCTTATTTTCGTTTGAAAGTTTTAAAGAGATGTATGGTGAGACACAGGAAATGGAAAGGATGTTCACTGGGTTCTTTAGAAACAGAGACAAAAAAATAGTATTACAGTAATTACTTTCTGGCCATCCTATTGTCCCCCTCGCCTCTCCAGCCTCTAATACCCACAATTCTACTCTCTACTTCTATGAGCTCAAAAATGTTTTTAATTCCCACCTCATGAGCAAGACAAGGGTTATTTTTCTTTCTGTGACTGTTTTTTTTGCTTAACATAATGTCCTCCAGGCTCATTCATGTTTCTTCCGAAGACAGTATTTCTCTCTTCTTTCCTTCCTTCCTTCTTTCTCTCTCTTTCCTTTTCTTTTCTCCTTCCTTCCTTCCTTCCTCTCCTTTAAAATTTTTTTTTTTTTAAACAGAGTCTCATTTTGTCACCCTTGGTAGAGTGCCATGGCATCATAACTCACAGCAACCTCAAACTCTTGGGCTCAACTTATCCTTTTGCCTCAGCCTCCCAAGTAGCTGGGATTACAGGCACCCATCACAATACCAAGCTATTTTTAGAGATGTGGTCTCACTTTTGCTCAGACTAGTCTTGAACTTGTGAGTTCAAGCAATCCACCCATTTCGGTCTCCCAGAGTGCTAGGATTACAGGCATGAACCACTGTGCCTGGCCTTGGATTTTTTTTTTTTTTTTTTAATAGCAAAAAAGTATTCCACTGTGTGTGTATGTTATGGGATCTTTCTTTATCCATTGATTTGTTGATGGTCATTCCATATCTTAGCTATTGTGAGTAGTGGTGCAATAAACATAGGGGTTCAGGTATTTGACACGCTGACTTTCTTTCCTTTGGATAAATACCCAGGGGTGGCATTGCCGCCCTGTAAGGTAGTCGTAGTTTTTGTTTTTGGAAAAACCTTCATACTCACTTCCATAATGGCCAAGACAGCTCTTCCTTATAGAATTCCAATGAATAGGTTGGTGGGGAGTCACTGAGCCAAGATGCTATGGAATCTGTTGGCTCTTCATCTGATTTTGCATAACCATAAGCATTGCTTCACACAGGCATTTTGAAAAAAAAGTTCCAGAGAAGCAAAGAGCTGTTTCAGGAGGACAATTGGATTCCAGTGCACCTAAAGGGTGGGGCAGCTGATGCCCTCTTGTTATAGAGCCACCATGGTGCTTACAGTTGGTGGCGTAGCATATGCCATCTATCAGCTGGCGATGGCTTCATTTCCCAAGAAGCAGGATTGACATCAGTCATCCCAGTGATCACTTTCATTTAACTCTCCATGGACCAGTGATCTGATAAATAACTGAGCTCTTCTTTGGGAATCAGTATTTATTGACTTGTACTAACTGCCACCAACAAAGCAATCTTTACCTTAAAAACCCTTTTAACAAACTTTTAAGTTTGTTAAGTATTATTAATAGAAACACAATATGGTGTAGTAAAACTCTAGAACTTAATCATCTTGCGTAACTGAAACTTTACATTTGTTGGATAGGAACTTCTCATTTCCCATTTTTCCAGCCCTATTTTTTCTAATAGTTCTACCAAGCACTTCACAGAACACCTAATAATTTAAGAGCTTTAATCTATCCCTGTGATAAGTCCTATCTTACCAACCACCACTAGAAGTGGAAAACTTTGATATTGTTTTATCCCACAACTCAAGTGGGAAGAAAAACTCCAAAAAATCGGTTTTGGTAAGAGTTATTCCTAAATTCTCATAAGCAAATAAAAAAATAAATAAATAAACCAATACCAAAGAATGAAAAGTTCTCTTCAAAGAATGAAAATGTTTAGGATACAGATATTCCTTAATATTTTAATTAGATATATACCCTTTCTCATTAGTTGAACTTCTCAATAACTTTTTGGTAAATCAGCTTGTTAGTTCACACAAACATACATGCACACATTATTTCAATAAGGACTCTGGACTTTTATTTATACTTTCCAATAGAGACTGTATAAGCCCCCAAGGAACATCCATAGGAATCATCTGCTTACTTCTCTTTTTATTTGGATATAATCTTTTTTTTTTTTTTTGGAAACAGAGTCTCACAATATCACCCTCAGTAGAGTGCTGTGGTGTCACAGCTCACAGCAACCTCAAACTCTTGGGCTTAAGCGATTCTCTTGCCTCAGCTTCCCAAGTAGCTGGGACTACAGGTGCCCATCACAACACCCGACTATTTTTTGTTGCAGATGTAATTGTTTAGCTGGCCCTGGCTGGGTTTGAACCCTCCAGCCTTGGTGTAGGTGGCTGATGCTGTAACCACTGTGCATAGGCACCAAGCTGATATCATCACATTTTATTATAGTCTCTCATGGAGTCAAACTGTATGGATGTCCTCCTGTGTGTACAGGCAATAGGAAGAGGGTCCTTGCTGTTAGCAGCTGTTATTCTCAGGACTGTCATTCATTCCTTCCTTCATTTGACTCACATTTATCAAGGTCCTATTACGTGCCAGACACTGTACTAGGCCTTGGGAAACAGCGTCAAGTTGCATTATGTTGCCTAGCAGGAAAGATGCTTTGGTTGAGAACATGGGTAGAGTCAGCCGGAGATGTGCTCTTAGGAAACCTCTGCCCCCCCCCCCCCATGACCCTCTGCTCCTGACCGTATCTGACACAGGCTGAGAGGCTTGGGGAGACGTGAGTTCAGCCCCTAATGTGTGAAGAGACGCATCTAGGAGCCCCCAGACTGTCATGCTGCTGGCTTTTGGTTTGGCGGGTCCTGCTACAGCTGGTGGCTCTGACCTTCTGCTCTCATCCTTTGGCTCACCACCTCTTAGACTAGAGACTCAGTATCCTGGGTAGCAAAATGGGGTGCGGATTTAATAAAATGAAATAACGAAAGTGCTTGACATGTAGCTTATCCCAAAGTGACGGAGCAAATCAGCACTTATTTCTGAAAATGTTAGGCTAACTCCAACTATGCCTTTATTTCATTTATTTTTTACCACCATAATCCCCACTTTGCAAATTAGGAAACTAAGGTTTAGAGAACTTGAGAAACTTGTCCAGGATCACACAGCTAGTAGATGTGGATCAAGAATTCAAACCCAGGGCGGTGCCTGTGGCTCAAAGAGTAGGGCACCAGTCCCTTATGCTGGAAGTGGTGGGTTCAAACCCAGTCCCGGCCAAAAACTGCAAAAACTGCAAAGAAAAAAAAAAAAAAAAAAAAAGAATTCAAACCCAATGCTGTCTAAACCCAAATTTTATGTTCTTTGTTTTGATGCTATGATGGCAGTGGAGAGGGAAAGGTCTGAAAAGGGTTCCCTGACCCAAAGGAATGCGCTGACCTATAAAGCTTTTTCTTTTGATAGTCTTGGTTCATTACCACCTTAGATTTCTCAGCATTGCTGCTGTAATCTAGGAGTTGGGTTACTCTTTGTGTGGCAGATTGTCATCTTCACCTCTCTCCTGCCTTATACCCGGTCTGCTCTCCTCACACACCAGCTGCTTCTCCCCTTTGACAGTAGAACTTACGGCCTCGGTACAATAAGCCTTTCAGATTTCTTACATTTATTCTTTTAAAAAACACCTGATGGTTGGCTCAGTGCCCGTAGCACAGTGGTTACGGCAGCAGGCACATACACGCAGGCTGGTGGGTTCAAACCCAGCCCGGGCCAGCTAAACAACAACAACTGCAATAAAAAAATAGCCTGTGGTCCCAGCTACTTGGGAGGCTGAGGCAAGAGAATCTCTTAAGCCCAAGAGTTTGAGGTTGCTGTGAGCTGTGACTCCACAGCACTCTACTGAGGATGACATAGTGAGACTCTAACAAAAAAAAAAAAAAAAAAAAGGCTCAGCGCCTGTGGCTCAAGCAGCTAAGGTGCCAGCCACATACACTTGAGCTGGTGGGTTCGAATCCAGCCTGGGCCTGCCAAACAACAATGATGGTTGCAACCAAATAATAGCCAGGTATTGTGGCGGGTGCTTGTAGTCCCAGCTACTTGGGAGGCAGAGGCAGGAGAATTGCTTGAGTTGGAGTGAGCTGTGACACCATGGCACTCTGATTCATGGCATATGCAGAGGCAGGAGAATTGCTTGAGTTGCTGTGAGCTGTGACACCATGGCACTTTACCCAGGGCGACAGGTTGAGGCTCTGTAAAAAAAAAAAAACAACCTGGAAAAACTCAAATGTCTATCAAGAGGAGAATGGGTAAATTTTGGTAACATTCGCACAGTGAAATATTGCTAAGCAATGAAACAGAACAAACTACTGATACACATAGTGACCTGCATGAGTTTTAAAAAAACATTTTGTTGAATGAAAGAAGCCAGACACAAAAGGGTACTTAGTACAGGTGTATATATAGTACCGTGTATACGATTCCATTTATATGAGATTCTAACATATAGTGGCAGAAAACAGACCAGTGGTTGCCTGGGCTGGAAAGTAGGGTGGACTGGGTATGAGGGACACTGGGAAGTTTTGGAGGTAACAGAAATGTGTTATATTGTGATTGTATCTTGGATGCACAATTGTGTGCATTTGTCAAAACCACACACTTAAAATAGAGGTACTGAATTATTTGCCAATTAGGCTTCAATGAAGTTGAATTTTTTATTTTTTTTTTGAGATAGAGTCTTACTCTGTCACCCAGACTGGAATCAAGTGGCACCATTATAGCTTGCTGGAACCTCAGACTCCCAGGCTTAAGCAAGCCTCCAGTCTCAGCTTGCAGGGTAGCTGGAATTATAAGTGTGCACCACCAGGCCCAGCTAATTTTTGTATTTGATATAGAGATGTTGCTCAGGTGCGTCTCAAACTCCTGGCCTCAAGTGTTCCTCCCACCTTAACCTCTCAAGGGCTAGGATTGTAGGCATGAGCCCCTAGGCCCAGCCAAAATATTTTTAAAGCATAAAATATTTTGTCTATTTTTCTTTTTGTTCCCACTTATGACCACAATCATGTGTGGAGTTTGTGGCTGGTGTATTGTAAAGGTGTTCTGGGAGACTGGGTGTCAAAGTTGCCATGTCCTCCAACCCAGATCTTTCTGGGAAAGATCAGGTGTGTCTGTTTGGAAGTCAGCGCTGTTTTTCCATCACCAAGGGGATTGCTCCGGAACACCGCCCCCAAAGTTCATTATCTCAGCACTTAATGTTTTGTTTTTGTTTTTTCAAAATACAGAAAAGTAATTAGAAGACATGATGAGCAATAACCTCTGTGCCAAATTACCTTGTTTTAATTTGATGACGCTTTTGAATTGTTCAAGCTCAAATAATTAATTTTAAAACTGCCAGCGTCTTGATAGGATTTTTTTGGAATGTGCATGCCAAGTACTATAAGGAATGTTTTTCATGGTAAAATCTCAACCCCCTAAGACACACAATGACCACCGGACCACTGATCTGCTTCAAATATTTGAAAGATAATAAGCCACAAGTTCACAGGCGGCAATTATTGGCTGGCCAACCTCTAGCAGTCAAGGTTTGACTATTTCTTTAGTGACATTTATAAAACCTCGTTGCTTTAATCAGTCCATAAGAAGACTGAGTCAGGTTTCAGATTCACCCAGGGTTGATATTTGAGCTCATTCCTGAAAGGCCTCAGGAGCAACAAAGCACTCAAGTGAAACCATGGAAATTAGGGATTTGAATAGGAGAATCGTGAACTTTGGCAAAGAAAACATTCCCCATCAACGGTGCCCATGGAATAAGTTTTGCCCAAATCTAGTAAGATTAATGAGGGTAAAATTAATGAAAACACTATGAATCTTGTTTTCTATGAGAGGAAAGAAGAAAAGGCGGGGAGATCAAGCTCATTTACACCCTTCACTTTGTCATTACGGACCCATGTAAACGAGCATGGCGCCATGTCCCTTTCTGCAGAGAGAATGCAACGTCAGTTCTTTCCGCTGATAGCATTTGCCTTTGGAATATTTGGCCTGTCTAAATGAAATCCGAGCAAAATTCCAGGCCATCTTTTATGAATGTTTGTTCTCCACAAGGGCAGGGTGACTTCCTAAGTAGGTAAGCTGGCATAAGATCTAAACTGAGCTAAAAAGAAAGAGCCAGGCCTGCCCTTGAACTTGGTGGAGCTATGCACACACAGCGGCACACACATGGTCCACCTTGGGGCCTTGAAGTGGAACCCAACCCAAACTGCTCCAGAAAGGTCATGATGCGCCTAAAGCACAGACCTCACGTCTCCCTCTACGTTGAAGCCATTCCTGGTAAGAACAGGTAGGGGACAGGCCTTTTTATTATTTTATTTTATTTTTGGGACAGGCCTTTTTAGATTAGAATTTTGCTGATACAAGCTCAAAGGATAGTCTTACAACTGCTAGACACCACCTTTAAGTGGTGGCCAAGTTTTCATTTCACCTATTAAAGGGCTGATAAACTCTGGGGGCATTTCATGGAAAATGGATCTGTAAACCACATAGAATACATTAAACTTACAGACCAATTGTTTATTTTTTATACCTAGTCTGTGCCTGGCCTGGGGTGGGCAGCACTCAAACAGCAATTGTTTGAATTTATAGATTTGGCTTTGAATTCTGGGGCCCCATGCCATGTCTTCATGCCACGTATTCCTCTATTTTCAAATGACATACATTTTTTATTTTTAGTTTTTTTTCGAGACAGAATCTCACTCTGTTGCCCTGGGTAGAGTGCCACAGAGTCATTGTAGCTCACATCAAACTCTTGTGTTCAAGTGATCCCACTGCCTCAGCCTTCTGAGTAGCTGGGACTACAGGCACCTGCCACTAACACCCAGCTAGTTTTTCTATTTTTAGTAGAGATGGGGTCGTGATCTTGCTCAGGTTGGTCTCAAACTCTTGAGCTCAAGCAATCTCAGAGTGTTATGATTATAGGCATGAGCCACTGCACCCGGCCAATATCCATATTTTAAAGTCTAGATCAAGCGCAGTTTCTAAAATGTATGCTTTTGGAAATTGTTTGTGGTAATAGTTGGGGTTCCCAGGAGAAATTCCAGACAGTCCCAGGGCTTTGAGGAAACATATAAACGGGATGAAAGAGACTGTTTCATCTTTTGGTATTGGCATCATGCCCCAAATCAAGCCATTCTAACAATGCTTAAGTTGATGTCAGATAAGAAAAAAACCAGCCCTACTTATCAGAGTTTATCCCATTGTTACAACATTTTGTTCTAGAATGGAGTTCAGAAATCTTGGACTTGTTACCTCACAAAAATCCTAAGATTCACAGAGGTGATAAAAATTACAGACTTGAATGTCTTTTATGGAGTCAGTGAGAATTGACTGAGGAGTCTCTGCTGATTTATTTAGAGCCTCTATCTAAATAAATCATTACCTTGGTTTCCAGTGGTGAATCCGTGTGTGACCTTCCAAGACCTCTTAAATTCATGAACTGAGCTTTTATCATTTTTCATGCCAGGTATAAGAATGGCTTAATTTAAAAAGCACCTCAGAAAGAAGCTTTGACTCTCCTGTCTTTGGTTTATATTTTTAATGTTCTCACTTCTTTAGGAACTTGTGAATATTTGGCTTTGATTACCTTTTCACTGCCAAACCTCCCAATTTCTTGGTGTGTTAAGAATCCCCATGTTTTTACTGATTCCATCTTCTCAACAGAGAAAGAGGCATAAAAACATTCTGTAGCTGACTACATTCTGTTTTCTATTTATCTTAACGAATTCAGAAAAAGCTAACTTTAAATGGCTGTTGCAGCTTGAGAGTCTGGAGTCTTCCTTGGCTCCTCCCAGTCATCCAGCCTGTCCCGTGCTATGTCACCAGGCACCAGGTGGACGAGTCTCCTTAGACAGGGTGGCCTATCACAAGTTAAACCCATGCCAGGGGCTCAGTCAAGCTGGGGATGGAGCAGAAACAATGTTAGATTGGTTGGTACAAGAGGGTGACAGATCCAAGGCAAAGAAATCCTCTGAACAGAAAATCGCATGTGCAAAGGTCCTGAGGTGAAAATATGCTTTATATGTACAAAAAGTAGAAAAGGGCCAGTAGAAAAGGGTGTATGGTGAGAGGTCACATAGTACAAACCAATCTAAATAAGTTTTCTTCTTAATACCCAAGTCTCTCCTTCATAGCTTGGTATAATTGATGCCACCAGGGATAACAGAACTGAACATTTTACATTCAGGATGAGGGTCCCAAGACAGTGATTAGATCAAAATCCTCTTTCTGGACTTCCTGAACTCAGTAATCTTTAACTGGTGGTTGTTTAAATAAAGTTTCTCTACTCTTGTTCTGACTTCTGTGTAGTCCTTTCTCATTCTAACACCTGCCTTCCCTATTCCAACTTCATCTGCCCAGGCTTCCAGCATCCCTACAATATTCAGTCCAGAAACACTCAGGCCAGTTGTACCTCTGTCCTCACCTGCCAGAGTGTCTTAACTCATGACCCAGAGAGCCATCTTCTTGATTACTACTCTTCTTATCCCTAACATCTGTTGGTCTCTCTGTCCAGTTTCTATTCTGTGTTTTCTCTCTAGTTCCACAATGCAGGAGCTGTGTATATACTCGCCTCACTCAGCCTGCATCTAGATACACCATTCTACACCTTGATGGAGGCCTCGTGCCTGGGGTTCACTTCCCCACCGTCAGGACCAGAAAGATGGCAAGACATTATAATCAACGTTGGCTTGTAAGCACAGCTAGACCCAGAATGAGAAATTTGGACTGCAACATCCGAATATGTTCTCAGAAACAGTCTGTCAGTGTGGTATTTGCTGACAAATAAATATCAACCACATCCACAGCAACACTTTCTTTAGTGCAACCAATTTCGTCTCTAAACTCAGAACCTCCTTATTTTCTGAACCATACAATTTGATATTTTATTATTTACAGCATTTTATAGTATCTTTTTAATCTTGTATCTTCATGTTGCACCCCCAAAAAAGGCACAAAGTTCTTGTAGGTAAACAACAGTGCCTGACGTTTCATTTATAAATCTTGTAAGAGTTACATGAGTGTTGCACATACACATGATTAGTGCCCAGTAAATACTGGTTGGTAGGTATTTCTTTGTTTTGATTCAGCTATGAGTTTCTGGCCCTAGAGCAGAGGTTATGGAAAGTGTAATCCTTGTTGGTAGATTCAAGTCACTGGAGCTAAATGCTACTTCTAAAGTGGTGGCTAAAGCTGGGAGGTGGAGCAGGACAGCACTCCCACGTTCCTGCAAGGCCCGCCGTTTCATAGTTCTGGACAAAAGGGCAGCCCTTCCTGATTTATGTTGTGATTAGTTTGTTCACTCATTTTTTTTTAATTCAGGGAATTATTTTTGTATCATGAACCTGTACTATGTGTGAGGCAATGTGTCTCATGTTATGGAAGACACACAAAATAATTCTGAGCCATGATGTCTGGCATGCTCTAGTTTAGCCTGAATTATGATCAGTTAAAATACTGTCTCTTCCTCATGGAAGAACCTTGGGAACAGGATCTGCAAACAATGGGCACCCACGTCAGTATCTGGGCTGTTGGCTGGATCCTTGTCTCTGGGCTGGAACACTTGTCCTGACAGAAGGAGAAACCATGGGTCCAGACCTTTGAGTCAAGTTACTTCAGAATTTCCTTCTTCTTTTTCTTTATCTTCTTTTTGGGGGGTGGGGTGGGGGGAGGAGACAGGGTCTTGCCATCTTACTATGTTGCCCAGGCCTCTGCCAAATTCTTGGGCTCAGATGATCCTCCTGCCTCAGCCTCCCAAGTAGCCCTCTTCTTTTGTAGCAAGATGTCAAAAGAATCCTAATAAACCACAAGTAATCAGAAGGGATGGAAAGAAAGATTTTTTAACTACTTTATGTACACAGACCATATCTTAATGTGAATTTAGGAATTTCCCAATGATCACACATATAATTTTCTACAAATCTGTTTCACTACGCCATAGATGTCAGTAAATGAGCTGCAGTGGTAACTACATTTGCTCAGCACCCAGGCAAAATAGAGATTTCATTCATTTGTTGGTGGATCTGTTCTTTCTTTTACATAGTCATTTATTTAACAAGTTTTCGGCACTAGGAACCATAACTAACAAAAATGAATTTTGTCTTTCATCCTTGAAAGTTATAATCACACAATGAGGATTTTCTGCGTGGAGACAAGGTGCATATAGGAAGTCTCTATACCTTCTGCTCCATGTTGCTGTGAACATATAACTGCTCAAAAATAATAGTTTATTAATATTAAAAACAAACAAACAAAAGAAAGGACTTGCTGTCACTAATTCCAAGAGGCCTTTTAGTTATCCTGTCCTAGATGGTTTAGAAAAAGAAAGAAAATAAGTCATAAGAAAGTTTCCACACATATCAGTAGTTAAAAATTTTAAGACATAAATTCTTAAGTTTTGCATTCACCAGATTACTTGGAACAACATTGAGAAAGGCCTTGGAAATTTATGGAGGAGGCAGCTGGGTCATGGAAGAAGGATAGGAACAGGTATGTGGAAATGAGAATGAGGTTGAGGATTGGGAATTAATATAATTTTTTCTACAAAGAGTCAGAAAAATCCAATAGCAGATGTGTATCAGAAAGTAGAGACTTATGAATACCCAAGTAGGGAAGTTTGGGCTATTACATTCATAGGTGAGGTGATCATATAATTTATCACTGAGAGCAGGACACATTTGAGAGTGAAAAGAGATATAAAAATAATTTAAAAGATATATTTTAGTAAATATTTATTGACTAACACACTTTTATTATATTAGTAAATCTTTTAGAGAGTTCTATTCAAAAACTATTTTCAAAAATAAAACTATTTGCCAGGCACAGTGGCTCACATCCATAATCCTACCACTCTGGGAGGCTGAGGAGGGTAGATTTGCTTGAGCTCAGGAGTTTGAGACCACCTTGAGCAAGACTGAAACCCTGTCTCTACTAAAAATAGAAAAACTAGCTGGGCATTGTGGTGTTTACCAGTAGTCCCAGATATTCAGGAGGCTGAAGCAAGAGTTTGAGACTAAGAGTTTGCAGTGACTGTGAGCTATGATGCCATGGTACTTGACCCAGGGCAACAGAGTGAGACTTTGTCTCAAAATACATAATAATAATAATAAAATTATTTTTAAATATGAAAATATATTTCATAAAATATTTTGAAAATAATTTACCTAACTAGATACAGGTAAATATCTGAGGTAGTCAAGCAGAACTTTTAAAATTGCACATTGATCATCTTAACATTTACAAGTAACACAATCAGAACACTCATGTGCTGCATATTCGTGTACTAAAATTAGTTTCTTGGGTGGATTTGTCTTCAATGCATGGCACTAGTATTTTTCTGAAGAAGACATTATTTTAAAAATGATTATAAAACTGTCTGTTCTTCCAAGTTGCCTTTTAAAGCCTAGTCGAAACTTTTGATACTTGTAATTGATTTTGAAGACTATAGTAAAAAAAAAAAAAAAGTTAACTCTACAGGCCTTGAAGTGCCTATTAAGCCCAGCGTAAATTCTATTAAATGGAAGATGTTATCTGTTTTATTTTTTAAAATAAAACTTGTGAATACTGTAATTCAAATAATTTATAAAATGCCTTTTAAATCAACTTCATTGAGGCATAGTTTACTTATAATAAAATACCCATTTTTTAGTTGTACAGTTTGTCAAGTTTTGACATGTAGACCCATGTCACCACCAAAGCAATTAAGCTATAGAATATTTATATTACAAAAAGTACCTTCTTATCTCTCTGTAGTCAGCTAACCACCCTGTGCTTCTGGCCCCACAGAATCATTAACTTGCCTTCTCATATAATGAATAAGTTTTGTCTATTTTAGAACTTCATGTAAATGTAAATATTTAGCAGGTAGTCTTTTGGCGCTGTCTCTTTTCTCTCAAAATAACGTGTTGAGATTCTTTCAGGTAGTTGCTCATTTCAGTAGCATGTTCTTTTTTTTTTTTTTTTTTTGAGACAGAGTCTCCCTATGTCGCCTTCAGTAGAGTGCCGTAGCATCAGAGCTCATAGCAACCTAAACTCTAGGGCTTAAGTGATTCTCTTGCCTCAGCCTCCCAAGTAGCTGGGACTACAGGTGCCTGCCACAACACCCAGCTATTTTTTTGCTGTAGTTCTCATTGTTGTTTAGCAGGGCTGGGCCGGGCTCAGACCCACCAGCCCCAGTGTATGTGTCTGGTGCCCTAACCACTGGGCACAGGCACTAAGCCAACATGTTCTCTTTTTTAAATTTCTGAGTTACATGGATATACCACAATTTCTTTGTATATTGTATATTCACTTGTTTTCCAGGCATCATTTAACTTGTTTGTAAAGTCCCAGACTCCCTGGTCAATTTTTTTGCCCATTTTAAATTGGGGTTGCTCTTATTATTGAGCCATAAAGGTTCATTATGTATTTTAGATGCAAGTCCTTTGTCTGCTATGTGTATTGTGAACGTTGTCTGCTATTCAGTCATTTACCTTTTCTCTTTTAATACTTACTTTGGAAGAGCAGAGTTTTGATTGTATGAAATACGATTTATCATTCTTTTCATTTAAATTTTGTCCTTTTTGTATCCTAAGAAATATTTGCTTTCTCAAAGTTGCAAAGAGTCTCTTCTATATTTTCTTATAGAAGTTTTATTGTTTAGCTTTGACCTTAAGGTCACATCCATCATGATTATGATTAATTTTTGTGTATGGTTGGATGTAGGGACAAAACTCACTTTTTCCATCTGAATATCCAGTTGGAATAGTTTCATTTGCTGGAGGAAAAAAACTTTCTTTCCTCATTGAATTGTCTTGACACCTTTGATTAAAATATCCTGACAAAATGTGTGTGGGTCTATGTCTGGGCTACTTACTTTAGTTCATTGATCTAAAGTAAGTGTATCCATCCTTATACCAAATCTACACTAACTAATGTAGCTTCATCACAATTCTTTAAATAAGAATTTCTCCAACTTTTTCTTCTTTAAAAATTGGGAAAGCTAAATTGATTTATTTTGATGACAATCTCTTGAATTGATGAATTCAATACCTGATGAATTATATGTGCACCACAACCACTAACTTTACAATTTTAATACAAATTTTTCCTTTCTTAAAAAGTGTATACATTTTAAAAAGTGTATACATCTTAAAAAGTGTATACATGACTGTGTGTGTGTGAAAGAGAGAGCACCTGTTGTGTACCACTGCATCTCAGCCTGCTCTGTTTGGTCAGCACATCAGAGTTTCCAGACTGTTTTTTTCTCTCTTTTTGTTTTTCTTTTTGAGACAAGAGTTGTACTCTGTTGCCCTAGGTAGGATGCCGTGGCATCATCATAATTCACAGCAACTTCAAACTCTTGGGCTTGAGCAATCCTCTTGCTCTACAGCAGTGGTTCTCAACCTTCCTAATGCTGCAATGTATTTTCATTGTTAAAATGAAATGGACCCTTTCTCAGGTTCTCAACTTTCTCAGGACCCTTTCATAGGTTCTCAACCTGTGGGTGTGTCGCGACCCACAGGTTGAGTACCGCTGCTCTACAGGCATGTGCCACTACGCCCAGCTAGGTTTTCTATTTTTAGTAGAGACAGGATCTCACTTTTGCTTGGGCTGGTCTTAAACTCCTGAGCTCAAGTGATCCACTCACCTTGGCCTCCCAGAGGGCTAGGATTACAGCCATGAGCCACTGTGCCCGGCCTCCAAACCGTCTTTCATCTTATCTCAGCTATGCATTCTCAGTTTTGGGTTCTATTTTTTAAATTTCCATTTATTTATTTGTTTGTTTGTTTATTTATTTATTTATTTATTTATTTATTTATTTATTTATTTATTTAAGGTCTTATGATATTACCAAGGCTGGCCCTGAACTCCTGGGCTCAAACGATCCTCTTGCCTCAGCCTCCTAAGTAGCTGGAAATACAGGGGTGCCACTGCAACTGGCCTGAGTTTCTTACTTTCTGCTCCCAAAGCTTCTACACTGGGGTGGAATATGTGTCATGAATACACAGCCTGGAAGTGAGGTAATGGCCCCTGGAAAGAACCTCTAACCAAGAGGGGAACAGGAACTATTAAATGATACCTTTTTCTTCATCTGAAGGAGTCTCTGGAGAGCGTTAGTCTTAGTGCTAACTGTACTAAGAGTGTGCTGACTACTCTCTACATATTTATTCGTAGACCTGCTCAGTCTGTATTTCCTACATGTATACACCTAACCTGGAACTTCCTCATTTCCCTCTGACTTAGCACATCAATCAGGCAGATGTACCAAAATACCAGCTAAGTAACAGAACCCAACACTGATTGACTCTAAATCCCATAACTGACCACATTACTGCACATTGCACTCGAGTTCCCTAGTCTCTCCTCCAATGGTAACCACTATTCTGAGTTGTACTTTGCATAATAGACTCATACAGCGTGTGTTCTTTTGTATCTGGCTTCTTATGCTCATGGAGTTTGTGAGATTCACCTGTGTCATTGAGTAGTGCTGCAGATCATTCATGCTCTTGGCTGTACAGAATTCCATTGTGCGACCATGTCTCAACTGATTTATCCATTCTACCATTGATGGACACTGAATTTTTTCTAGTTCTTGGCTATTACAAAGAAATGCTATTAAGAATATAATACATTGGGGAAAGGAAGAGCAGAGAGAGGGAAGGAGGGAGGGGGGAGGTGTCTTGGTGTGTGCCACACCTTTTGGGGGCAAGACACGATTGTAAGAGGGACTTTCCCTAACAAATGCAATCAGTATCAAAGGAAAAAAAGAATATAATACATAAACTTCTAAAAAAAGACCAGCAGCATCACTGTCTCCTGTCATCAGTGTAGATAAAAGGAATTCACAATCTCTAAGCTGCTCCTATCCAAGGGCACTTTTTGTTTTTCTCAGCAAATATTCTGCACACTGTCCCTGAAAGGAAGGTGTTAATTACTTTACATCTTGAAAGGGTCCAAAAAAGAGAGGAAGGTTAATCTTTCAGATTTAACCATGTGTTAATGTGAGGATTCCATTTATTGCACATACATTTCCCCTACAGCAGACACCACAACAAACCTTGATGTTCCAAGGGCATGTCTGTAAAAACCGTCCCAAAAGGTATCAACTAAATCTTTTAACTTAATACTAGATACAGATTTCTATGTTTGCGTAAGAATGTCACACATGTTTAATCTTCACGTCACCCCCCTGTGTTGTAAGAATTAAGTAACACATACAAAACACTTGGAATAGTGCCTGAGAGCTGACACCTGTAATTTGCTGTTATTAGCTTTCTATCTGAAAGACTTAGGAAGAGTTACAAGAAATTTCAGAAATAGACACAGTTTACTGGAAGTTTTTCAAGGAACCACACAGATACCTGTTTGGGATTTTCCTATTCATTATTCATTCACTCAGGTAGCATTTGTTGAGCACTTATTCATTATAACTTTGCTGATTATTTGAGGCTGGTTGTCACATGATCAATATAATTTAATCACATCAACTTATAATGAATATCATTCTGTTGGTGCATCTCATTCTTTCTTTTGAAAGTATATTGTATACTTGAAATTTGCCAAGAGGATAGCTCTTGGCGGAATCAGATAAACCATAAAATCATAAAAATTTGGGAAGAAATTCGTTTTCAAATTAAATGAACTCATGCTGATGTTCAATTTCCAGGCAATAATTGCTCTTCAGAAATGCAAGCAGGACACAAGAAGCTGTAAAGTCAGAGAAATATGAACATTAACTAAGCAGCCGGGTGGGTTAGGATGTCATTAAGTAAAACACACACTCACATAACCAGAAGCAACATAGACCATAAAGCAGCTGATTTCTTTCCACATAGAAAGACCAAATGCATCCACCTTAAGAGTGAGGACTGTGTTTAGCAATTAAGCTGTAGAGGGCCATTCCTAAAAATATATTGGTATAAATAATATGAAGCTCCAAGGACTTGATGAAAATAAAATCAAAGCATGTGGCAATATAAAATAATTTTAGCCAAAAAAAGAACATTAGCAAAGGAGTACTGAAATAAAAAACGTTAATGTTCCCAGTCCTTTCCCAATATAGTGAGTTAAATATGATATATCACAACATCATAAGCAAAAGAGTAATAAACATAACTACTAATTATTTGATACATTTTGGTTAAAACTTAGGGTTTACCTCTCAGCAATTGAGAAATCAAATTATTTTAATAGCTGAAGCACAAGTCCTTTTACCAAATTTAAAAAGAATGTAATCTAGTTGTTGGCCAATAGAAAATTTTGAAAATTACTGATGCTAGATAATTATGTTATTTTAACATGGTTTTTGGAAGTTCAAAGTATTGAATGACCCTGCCCTAATTAAATTTCTTTTCTTTCATTTATAAGTGAGGTTTGTCAGTACTTACATACAAAAGAAAAAAGAATTGTTGCAGAAAGCATGTTTCATTCTAGTAATAGGTAATATTCATTCATGCATACATAACTCAATTTTAAATGCCCATCTGTCTCATTAATTTTACTTTTTTGTTTATTCATATGTATTAGAATTTATAATACATTTTCTAATCTTTTGATTTTGTGTACTGCAATATATCACGTGATTGTAATAAAAACTTAATCCAGATGAATTTTAACTCATAAAAGTTTATGATTAGGATTTTTTTAATTAAAAAATTTCTATTTCAATTTATTTACAAATTTCTGTGAAAGACTGAAAGAATGGATAATAAAAGAATTTCAAGTTTTAAATAACTTACATATGATGGAATTGTGTGTGATAATTAGAATGAAATATACATTCAAGGGGAAAGAGAAGTGATATCAAATTTCTTATAAGTAAAGAGTGAGTTCACGATTTCCTTAAAATGGCAATGGAGGCAAGTTTCAGTTTTAAAGGATGATGAAGTTTTGGAGATGTAATGTACAGTATGGTGACCCTAGTTAACGATACTATATTGTATACTAGAAATTTGCCCAGAGGATTCTTCCCACACATGCACACAAAGGTAAAGTGATGGGTATGTTTATTACATTGATTGCGGTAACCATTTCACAATGTATATCAAAAAATCCCATTGTATACTTTAAACATATACAAATTTTATTTGCCAATCATAAATTGGGGGAGAAGGGTGATGAAACATCAAATCATTGATTGCAGTGTCTAAATTCCATGGGATACACTCATAAGAGTGATGTAATGGTTTTATTTTAAAATGTCAATGTTTACAATAAACAGAAATTACCTTCTTACAAATCTGTAAATTTATGATAACACTTTCCTATGATCAACATAAATTATGCAAAGGGATACAGAGTTTTCAAAATAAATCTGGTAGGTTTGAGAGCAAAAACTTTGGAAGGTCTCTGTTGTGCGACATACGTGTAATATCCACACTGAGCCCCCAAACTGTGATAGCCCTGAGGAAGGGCTATCCAGGGAAAAGGGGCTGGGGGGTAGGTGCACAGGAGCAAATGCTGGGAAACTGAAGAGAAAAAGTGACACATAGAAGGGGAAAGTGTTTTAGTAGAGCTGGAGGGAGGCCCCGTGCAGGCAGCTAGCAAGGAGCAGGCAGATCATCTGGGTGAGGTGTTAGAACAAGCAGCACAGCAGTCTACGGACAGAGCCTAGAGCCACAGGTGGAGAGGAACCCCCACTCCCAGGACACTAAGGTGTAGAGCAAGGAGTGGGAAGAGAATGGTGAGGGGATACCTGGAAAGCCCAAGGGAGAAAGGGTTTTAAGGAATTAAACTGACAACACTGTCCATTGGATTCAATGGGAAAAAGGATTGCTGGTGAACCAGGGCAGCAAGCCAGAAAGTAGTGTAAGCAAGAAAAGTGGCAGCTTGTAAAGCCGGTGGTGAACAAGCAAGAGTCAGGGCAGCTGCAGGAACACGCCCAGCTCCCACTACTTCCAATCTTCAGGTTTCTATTCAAGTTTCAAACTTCTGGGAGGGTGGTCCTGCTCAGCTTAGGTGTCCTACTCTTAAATAATCAGCCGTTGCCATGGAAATGATAACAGCACAGAAATGGCTGGTGTGGGTTTGTTCCCTTGTATTGGGCTAAATTAGGGAAGGAGAGATCACTGAAGGAGGGAGGCAGCTATCTGGGCCTATCAGGGAGGGCCTTAGCAAGAGAAGAGGGAGAAGCAGAAGGTAGACTTCAGTGCTCGAGAAGAGAGAAAGTGGCTTTCAAAGTGTACTGAGGGGACAGATGGAGAGAAGGTCACGGTGACAAACTGGGCTAAGGGAAGGCGTCAGTTTTGAACATGAGTGGGATATTCAACACACATCCAAGGTAACCCTTCTCCTTGTGTACTTAAGCATCTGATCTTAAAATTCACCAATAATGGTTTCTCAGGGTGCCTGGTCTATAAAACAGAAGCCACAATGAGACGTGGGGGAAAGTATATGGACTCTAAATATAGAAGACATGGATTTGGGCCCTGGGCTCTGCTCCTCAATAGATGCATCACTTTGGGGAAGTCACTTCATTTCTCCAAGCCTCAAGTTTGTAATATGCAAAATGGTGAGAATAAGAATTGTGAAATAATCAAATTATAAAATGTATGTAAGAGACAAACAGGATGACATATCTACCATAAACATACAAATTAGATTTAGCAGACATGACCAAAACAGCATCATTCATACTCTTCAAAAAATTCTATCCATTTGTTAGAATAATAATACTATTGTTGTGGAGACTACAGGACTTTGGGGCTAGAATAATCTGTAGTAATCACCTAATGAAATGCTCTTATTTTATGAAAAAGAAGCTGATGCTCAGAGAGGTTTAGTAACTCACCCAAGGTCACACAGCTAGTAAGTGACAGGGTTAGGACTGAGCCAAGCTTTCCTGACTCCTCATCTTATACTCATTCCACTTAGTATGCTACTTCTAGTATTTGATTTAAATGTTTAAGTATAACATGCTATTTCTGCAATGTCATATGTGATTTTTTTTTCAAGTCTCTCCACTATGGTGAAATCTGCTGCTTTGCAAGTAAAGAGAGGTCTGTACTGAATAGTCTCAAATGAGAAGAGAAATTTGAGTCCTTGACTTCCAGTTGTGGAGGTAAAGAAATCACACTGGCATGGGTAAAGAGAACGGTACTCGTGGCCAACTATAGCCTCAAGTATGTAGCCTTCTGAGTCATGGCAGGGTCAACACAAGAGCTTAACCTTTTAAGACAGATAAATGGAGTTCCTGGAATACCCCTGTGTGGTGGGCTCACAGGGGTCTTTCAGATGAGCCCCTCACTAAGTGAAGCTCCGTCTGCTTTGTATCAACTTTACACAGTTTCTAGATAATCTCAGACTGGATCTTCCTGAAGCTAAAGCCAGCAATAGGAAGTTCAGTCTATCAACTCTTTATTTGTCACAGGAGAAATAATGTTCACTGCAACATTATTTATCATAGTGACGTTTAGAAACGGCCTACACATCAAGAATTAAGAAATGTTTAAGTAAATTATAAATCCATTTATAGGAAGGAATACTGTGCAGCCAATGAATATTATGCTTTCTTAGAATCCAAGCATCTTATGGCTAATTTTTAAAATGACTGGACTTAATATTTTTGACAAATGTCGGTACAGGATTGATAGTTTTGGTGAGATCTCATCTGGGTCCCTTTATAATGTTTCCATTTACCAGAGATCCTCCCTTGGCCTCTTTACCATGACTACTATAGAAAACTTCTAGATTCCAATGGGATTCATGGGATGGATGGGGGGAGGGTTGTTAACTCTAGAAGTGGGGTTTTTGATCCTGTACAGGATACTTGTAAAGGAGTGAAACTCTTGAAAAGTTAAAAATTCTCTGTAAACTTAATACTGTATCTCTGTTAAATACTTTTTCTAGTCTAATTAAATAACCAAGTATTTTGTCTATGAAGTGCTTTTCTTAGTCTAATGTTTATTGAGTATCTGATTCTGACATTGTAACAATGGTACAAATAAACTCAGAGAGGCTATAATCAAAAAGACTGTAATAACAAATTTCATCAAGGATGTAGAGAAATTTGGAACCATCACACATTGCTTATGGGGAGGTAAGATGGTTCAGCTGCTTTAGAAAAGAGTTTGGCAGCTCCTCAAAATGTTAAACATGGGTACAATAGGACCCAGAAATTCTACTGCTTGGCATACACCTAAGAAAACTTAAAACCTAAGTCCATTAAAAAACTTATATATAAATGCAGATAGCATTTATTCATGATAGTGGAAAAACAACTCAAATTTCTAACAACTAATGAATGGACCAAAAAAAAAAAAAATGGTATATCCATATAAGGGACTATTATTTGGCTATAAAAAAAATAAAGTATCAATACAGTCTACAGGGGCACCCATAGCTCACTGGTTAGGGCACTGGCCACATATTCCAGGGCTGGTGGATTCAATCCTGGCCCAGGCTTGCTAAACAAAACAAATAAAAAATAGCCAGATGTTGTGGTGGGAACCTGTAGTCTTAGCTACCAGGGAGGCTGAGGCAAGAGAATCGCTTGCCCAAGAGTTTGAAGTTGCTGTGAGCTATGACACCACAGCACTCTACTGAGAGTGACAAAGAGAGACTCTGTCTCAATTAAAAAAAAAAATACACTCTACAATGGATAAGTCTTGAAAATATGCTAAATAAAAAAAATAAGTAAAAAAGACTACATATTAGCTGATTCAATTTATATAAAATATCCAGCGAAGACAATTTATACAGACTGAAAGTAAATTAGTGGTTGCCTGGAGTTGGACAGATGAAGGAAAACAGGAGTGACTACTAGTGAGTGTAGTATTTCCTTTCGGGGTGATGAAATGTTCTAAAATCGGTTGTGGTAATGATTACACAACTCTGTGAATACTATGTATACTAAAAACTATTGACTTATATACTTTAAAAGGGGAAATTGTGTGTTACACAAGTTATATCTCAATGAAATTGTTAACTCAGAGACTAGAGCATTCTTTGGTTAAACTCAGGGTCATATGTATGGGAAAATGGCATGTTTGTTTTCTTCTCTGAACTTAAAAAGTTTGAGGTCTCTGAAAGTCAAGATTTCAAGTGACTGGGTAAAATACTGGATCTAAAACTTAGATCAGAAGTGCAATAGATTAATTTTAAATAGTAGATGCCTAAATTGATGGGCAATTAAATAAGCTAAATATAAATCAAACTATTCTATTTGATACCTCTCCAATAAAAATAATTTGAACTATCACAAAAGTCAGTGGAAAAATTATAATTTGCATGCTACTTAGTGAAACCCCTCTGCCCATCAATCGATCCTAATCTGCCTATCAGAAGTGGATACAATTTTGATATATCTTTTGCTTTAGCCAGGGGGAGGAAGACATACCCACCTAATAGTCACATCCTTATAGAAATTGAAAACGTATGTTCAAGCCATGGTGGTCCTGCAAAAACACAAACTCATAAAGGCTTTCTTGATTCATTGTCATCATTCACTTTGTTTGCTGAATAATCCGTTTTACCAGCCTATGTGATGACCAATAGCTTTTTCATAAAAGGATAGTTTACAAAATACGTATTGAGATTTAGCCTATTTCTACCTGATAAATGCCAGGACCTGTAAACTCTGAACCCTCATTGGCCTTTGTTGCTTGTGACCTTGTTTAAATGATTAATGTTCTTTTAACAACTGCAGGCTCTGGAAGACAGCATGTATGCAGAGTGTGCAGATCCTGTATTTGAGGCAAAATGAAGTTGTTCAAACATAAAACTGCTAACAATATGCACCCTGGTTGAATCATTTTAAAAATTCCAGATACCCTACAAAAGGGCAGGGTTTTGTAGCTTCTGTTTTTTAGATACATACTTGTTATTTGAAAAAGTTGTAAAGAGTCTTTGATTTTTTTTTTAATTTCTGAAAAGATTAAGAATGCTGTGTTGATACCACTTACTCTCTAAACTCAAAATGAATGAGTAATTAGGATTACTTTATCACACATTTTAATTATTCTTCTTTTATCAACGTTTTGCAGCATTTCTTTTAATACTTTGCTACTATCATCAAAATTAGTTATACCACAATTTAACTATGTGAAGTCCAAACACCCCCAACTCTATCCACTGTTCAAATTCAAAACTGAAATATCAAAGGTCAGCATTTACCAGAAGTCTATAGAATTACTTTTAGGGACTGAAGGAAAAACGGACTGGACCTTTCTAACTAACATCACTCTAGAAATGGTGACAACAGAATGCATGTTTCTCATTGGCTTACACAGCCTTGAAAACAAAAGGAAGAAAAAAGAAGAGAAGAGAAAAGAAGGAAAAAAGAAAGAGTTTATCAGGTTACAAAATGTTTTAGAATGTACCCGGGAAAGGTTCATAGGAAATTTAAAAAATACAAGTCTTCGACAACTTGCTTGGTACATCATTATTCTCAGTGGGTAAAAGGATATTTGCAATTCTGAAAACGAATGTGTTTGATAAAATACATTTTCTTATGCCTGTGGTAAGAAAGGTACTTGTGGATAAGGGAAGCTGGGGATAAGAGAAGCCAGAGGGCTGTCCCATCACAATTAGGGAGAACAGCTAGGTTTTAAAGTAACCAGAGGATTATTACATCAGCACTATGCTAACAAGGCATTTCCTACTTCACCCAGGCTCCACATCACTATTTGTAGGGTTTCCGCTTAGAAATTTACATAAAACATTACTAGAGGTAAGGTTTTTTTTGTCTTAATGGCTCTAAGGTTAAAGTTGAAAATACCAACTTGATGTTGTGCAGAGATGTGGCTCTATCGAATGTCATTTCCACGTTTTCCAGTAAATCACTTCATTATCCATAATAATAATCTTCACTGGCATTACAAATAATTGCTTTGCTAAACTTAAAGGAAGTCTGATTTTAATTTGCTATCTACATCTGCATTCTCATATTCTTTTTATAGATTTTTTTTTTTAAACAGTTATCAGTAGAATCTTCCTTCACTCAAACCTAAGTGAAAGTTTTATCTATCTTGAGATATCACTAAAATAATTTATTGCTGGGGAAACAAAACCTTTTGTCTCAAAATATATTTCTTGCCGACAGCTGTGGTATTTCAGGGAAAGCACCAGAGCTATGATGGTCTGGACTGCAATCAACTGTTCTTAATAGGAAATTTTACAGACTTTTAATAAGATATCCTCAAATAATTTATGGAGAGAGGTTTTGAAGTGAAGAGGCATTGTTTGGCAATATGTTCTTCCTCTAATCTCAGGAAATTTAAATAAAAGAGTACTCATTTCCTCTGAACTCAGCAGTTCTCATTTCAAAAGAAAAAAGATTTAAAAAAACCACCTGCCACAACATTCCCAAAACATGGTTTACTTGCTTCAAACAAAATTGTGTTAAAACACACACACAAACAAATACTATAAGCACTGAAATTTTCTTGTAGACATCCTGGTCTATGACAGGTTAGGAGTTTTGACTATGGCATCCACAAGAATGGGGTTGTTTGAAAATCACCCAGAAAGTGTCCTCTGTTTACAAAATGTATACAATATCTCCAAGCATCCTGCTTCCTTGGACCAGTGGTTCCCAATCTGTCCCACAGACCCCTAACCCTACCTGGCTGTTTGCTTGATGTTATCTTGATGCTATTCTTAATTCTTTCCCTTAAAGCTTCAGCATTCATCTTTGATTTGCCCCCATTTTGTTGGGGATTTTAGTTTAACATGTAGTTTTCCTATTTAAAAATAGAGCTTTCACCTCTCTGTACCCATGTTCATCATAATAATTTCCTCATCTTAGGTTATACCAACATTCATTCCATTTGGTCCCTGTGTGAGGTACTGGATGGACTAGATCCGTGTCTCACACTTTAGTGCACACTATACCCACAAATCACTCAAACTTCTTGTTGAAAAGGTGGTTCTCTCTTAGTAGGTCTGATTTAAGGGCAGAAATTCTGCATCTCTAGTAAGCTCAAGAGCAAAGCCAATACCCATGGACCACACCATGGGTAGGAAGCACTAGATGACATCAAAGGTCTTTTTCAACTTTAGATGCCAAATCCTGGGGTTTCAATGGAGTTCCTATGGGGTCACTGAAAAGTCTGTAAGATGGTCCTAAATCCTGATGAGAAAAGTTAAAAAAATTTAATAGTCACATATATTTCCCTTCTTCAGGAAATGCAATCAGGAGAAGAAAAAGAAATCTAACATTAACTGATGAGCAGCAAGTGTGATGTTGAACATCTCTTTGGGGTCAAGAGAAAATTATTTTGTTCATTTTTGTGCTATCTCTTTCTCTCCCTCTCTCCCTTTTCTTCCAATAACCTTGACCCCTCTCCCCCACACACATTTAGTCAGGAAGCTTCTGTGCTTACATAAATTTTGCTTTTATTCATCAACCATCATTCAGAAACTCACAGCTGTACTGTTAAGAGAAAAAGAAAAAAGACACTGACCCTGCCTGAAATGAGATGTACAAAAATATACTGAAAGCACAGCTCTGATCTCAAGGAAGGATGGGAGGAAATGTGGACTTCCCGTAGGTGTTCCCAAGATATCCTAAGGCTTTAGCCACTAACACAGGAGACTTTTTTTCCAACAAGAACTCATCCCTACATTATTCATATTGTATCTATAGTCAGGGATGAATGATTCTTAAGCCTTCAGCTAATATATGAATCAAAAATTTCCCCTAAGTTTAAAGAATAATTGGCTAGCTTAGAATCTATTGTTGTGGGCTGGGTTTCATGGATTTTTTTCTTCTTTTCTCTTTAGGATATAAGAGATACACTAACTTAAAAAGGCAAAAAACTGGTATCTCAGTTTTCTGATACCTTTTTGTTTCCATGTTCTGTATTCTTCAAGAGCACATATCAAGGATAATGATCTCAATTTCCCACTTCATTTTGTAGATGAACATCCAGTTTAACATAAGGAAAGACTTCAAGAACATTCATGTTACACTGGATAAATGCATGTGGAAAGCATTTTTAAGATATTACTCTCTATAAAATTTCTGAATCCATTTTCATAAGGGTTAGGTCAGATTCTTTGAATTATTTGGAAACAACTAATGTCTACCATAAATTCAAAGGTCTTCAGCAATTACAACAAAGCAAACAAATGAAACGAGGGGGGAATCGAGCAGGGTGTGAGGGCTAGAATTGAAACAGTTGTCTCTTCCTGGGAAAGTTTTCCTTTGGCAGAACAGTTAGAGCTATGAAGGAGAAAGGGAAGATCTACCTAGCCAGTGTAATCAATTCAAAGGGTCAACAGTGTAGCAGATGATGCGGACAGGTGACCCCCAGTCCCAATTATTTATTGCTGTATAACAAACGACCCTAAAACTCAGTGGTTTAAAATAATAGTTCTTTTTATTACATCTCACAGTTTTGTGGGTCAGGATTTTGGCCAGAGGGTATGCTATTTCGTGTGGTGTCAATAGAATTCATTTGGGGGTATTCAGTGGGTAGGTAAGCTCATCTGTAGGATCAATGGTGGTGTTACTCATATGGCTGGCGGCTGACAGGAGTAGCTGTAAGGCGAGGCTCAGCTGGAACTGTTGAGCAGAACACCTTTATGAAGCTTCCCCATCATGTCAGCTTTAGGGGTCGGACTTATTCCAAGAGCCAGTGTCCCAGCAAGCAAGGAGGAATCTGCATGGCCTTTAAAGACCCAGCTTTGGAGGTCACATAGCATCACTTCCTTGTACCATTTTTGTCGGAGTAGTCTTAAGCCTGCCCATCTATTTTCAAATGGAGATGAGACAGACCCCATTTTTGGAAAGGAAAAGTGTCACAGAATTTGAGGCCATCTTTAAAAACTGTCACATCCTAAAACCCATGAAATACTCTTAGAAATGGTGGAGCTCAGTAGTTAACCATCGATGACCACAGTGAATGTAAATGCAAACAAATGTACCTTTGTTTCTTGGTATTTGAAATAAAAGCTGCATCTCTTTATTCACTTTATATTCAAATGTATAAAATCAGTCCTTTAAAACATTATTATTTAACTTGATAAAAATTCAGTTACTTTTTGTTAGATTACTTGCTACTAGTATCTTATTCTATTGCTACCTACTTTGTAAAATATACAAACATTGGTATCCCCTGGCCACTCATGACAGTAAGCTGTAGCCCTTGTCAATAACAATATACTGTTGGAGTATAATAAAGTGTTTCCCAGGTGAGGATTTTATTTGGTTCTTCTGAAAAATAAATAACGAGTAGTTTACAAAGTGTTTTGATATCTGTGGATTTTATATTACCTGGGGGGCACAAGTTAGCATTGTTGGCAACAGTGACCACAGTCTGTTTAGTAGCTCTGTGCCTGATATTTCTCAGATCCTTTACTTACCAATTCCAAACTCCTGCCCAAAACTTTGCAAGTAGGTTATTAAACTTTTATTATTATTAACTAGTAAGGTAAATTAAAATCTGGGGAAGATTTTTTTATTGAAAGAGAATAATATCTTCACATACTTTTAGTGGTTTGCTGTCTGTATTATTTTTTGCTCTCAGCCTCTGCTGAGATTTGCATCCATTAATAAAAATTAAATTGGCAAGAATTTGAAAAATCAAGGGCCAGAAAGAGTCTGCTCATCCTAGAAAGTGGCACCTTCACAACATCTTAAGGGTACACCTTAAGCACCTGATTCCCATAGATGATGTGAATCCGATAACCTCTCTCCAGTTTTTTATGCATAAGTCAATTAAGTATAACTATACTTGGGTAGTGACTGCTAATGAGCATGGGGTTAATTTTGAGGTTGGTAAAAATGTTCTAGAGTTAGGTAGTAGTAATAATGGTGACACAACTTTCTGAAAAAACACTGATTTTTAAAAAGTGAGTTTTATGGTATGTAGATTATACCTTAATAAAAATACAAATATGCTATTAATAGCACATGATCCTTGTAAAAATTTGAAAACAAGTCTTATTAACAACTGAAAACCTTGAAAAATACCTTAACTAGCAAGTGAAGTTATTATACATCTATACAAAGCACAATCTAATTTATATTTTCTACCATGTGTATTGACAGTACCAGCAAGAGTGAAATATTAAATTCTGTAGCCAGGCAAATGAATAGCGAGTTAATCTTTGCCACTCGTTCCCACTTACTATCACCATGTCAGCCACCCTCCTTAAACTGCTCATTAAAATGTCATGGAAAGAATGTAACCCAACCTCTATGGTCTTAATAAGACTATCAGCACCACCAAATCAATATGTAAACTCACATATTCCATTTTATCAACTTAAGTGTTTGCTTTGAAACTCATTTGAAACCATAGCACCAAAAAACCACCACCAAACTGAAAATCATTTTTCATGTTTTTTAGTTATTTGTTTGTTCAACATGGACAGGCTCTTTTTTCATCCACTTAAATGGTTTCCTGATCCTTAAGGCTCACATTATGTTAAAAATACAGTTCTTAAAAAATTGGACTCTTAGTTGTGAAAAGGCCACAAGAATGCCTGGCAATAACTAGTAAAGAATATGACTTGTGGGTGACACTGTGGCTCAGTGAGTAGGGCGCCGGCCCCACATACCAAGGGTGGCAGGTTCAAACCTGGCCCTGGTCAAACTGCAGGGCAGCGCCTGTGGCTCAAAGGAGTAGGGTGCTGGCCGCATATGCCGGAGGTGGTGGGTTCAAGCCCAGCCCCGACCAAAAACTACAAAAAAAAAAAAAAAAAAAAAAAAAAAAAAAGGTCAAACTGCGACAACAACAAAAACTAGCTGGGCATTGTGAGGGGCACCTGTAGTCCCAGCTACTCAGGAGGTTGAGACAAGAGAATCACCTAAGCCCAAGAGCTGGAGGTTGCTGTGAGCTGTGACACCATGGCATTCTACTGAGGGCGACAAAGTAAGACTCTGTTTCTAAAAAAAGAAAAAAAGAATATGACTTGCTATTAAAGTACTAAGATAATACATAAAAAGTCTTCCAAATTCCAAGCATAAATTGTTAAGTTCATGAATCAAGTCACTCACCCAATACTAGGGTTGTAGCTGTGATCCAAAAACCCCTCCCATGCTCTTCTACAAGAAAATATTGTCCCAGATTTTCACCAGTGGAAATCAACATATGCTGGATTTGCCTCTGAAAATAGCAGGGGCCATGGTGCTCAAAGTCATACATGCAGGGCAGCAGGAAGAACCCTGCTCTGGGTGGGGAGTATAAGACATTGAAGCAGGGAAGTCACAGGGCGGGGGAGGGTGTTCGTCAGGGCTCCCTCTATGGGGTTCTCAGGCCTCTGTGGGCCCTAAGAGCCTTGTGATGCCTGGAGCCCTCCACTCAAGCTGTCACCTCTGAACATGCCCGATGCTCCCAAATTAGTCCTCCAATATCTTTCCATCAAGGCTCCAATTTCCTCATTGTCCCCTCCCCATAGACATTAGACAAGTGATATGAAATATGGATAGGATGGTGCTTTGAAAATTGTACAGCTCTATATAAACGCCTCTGTTGTTATAACTGATATGTTAACTCTCAGTGTGGTTTACACACATAAAAAAAGAGGCTGCAGGCCAGGTGTGGTGGCTCATGCCTGTAATCCTAGAATGTTGGGAGGCTGAGGCCAGAGGTCATGTGAGGCCAGGAGTTCTATACCAGTGTGAATGAGACCTCATCTCTAAAAGAAAATAAAAAAATTAGCCAGGCATGGTGGCATGCACCTGTACTCCTGGCTACTTGGGAGGCTGAGGTAGGAGGACTGCTTGAATCAAGGAGTCTGAGGTTACTGTCAGCTACCTGATGCCATGGCATTACAGCCTAGGCAATAGACTGAGACTCTGTCTCAAAAAGAAAATAAAAGATAATAATTTGTTACAGAATGGCTTACTTAATGCTGGAACAATCTGAGAAAATGATTATTTTGTTTTGTAAGGCTATAAACTCTATGTAACTAAATGTATATGACAGATAATTCTTACATGTCTTAAATAGGATGTCTATGTAGTATTACATGATGTGGTATTTAATGCCTCATATTTAATTTCAGGAGGCATTCTGTCATTTACCATAGAAGACTACCGTGCAAACAGCAGCAGAAATAAAGAATGCTCAAAAATTTTTAAAATAAAAATAAAACACCTTCTGATACTTCATAAATCAAGGTAAATCAAGTCAATTTAGATGTGGCCCAAGTCTTTATACAACATTTTAAAGGAAGAGGACATTGTCATTGGTATTGTATTTTATGTGTGCTTTGTTGGTGGCAATTCATTTAAGGTGGCATACGTGGGGGATAAATCTGTGGTTTTATCAATGTAAACAAGCTGGTTTGATGTTAGCTGTCATCAAATAGACAGGCTCAGAAGAAATCTTTGTTCTACTCTGATGTGCGGAATCTCCCATTTCCAAGTGGTAGACATGGCAGATTAGCAGTAAGCATTCATCCAACCTCTTTCTAGGAGTATTCTTGTACAACAGAGGATAGGAAGATAAAAATGACACTTTCTGGAGTCACTTGAAGCTAAGCACATTATTTTCTCGGTTGGCTGTAACAAAGTACCATCAGTTAGGTGACTTAAAACAACAGAAATGTATTCTCTTACAGTTCTGGAGGCCAGAAGTCCAAAGTCAAGGTATTGGCAGGGCTGCACTCCCCCTAGGGGCTCTTTCTTCCTTGCTTCTTCCAGCTTCTGGTGGCTCCAGGAATTCTTTATTGTGGCTGCACTGCTCCAATTTCTGCCTCTGTCTTCACATGGCCTTCTTTCTTCTCTGTCTTCTCTCCTCTTCTGACTCTTATAAAGATACTTATCATTGAATATAGAGCCCACCCAGGATGATCTCATCCTGAGATCCTTAACATTAATACTCTTCAAAGACCTTTTTTCTGCAAATGATGTCACATTCTCAGGTTCCCAGTGGCTCTGTCTTTTGGGGAGTCACTATTCAACACACTACACCAGGGTTTCTGCATATGAATTAAGTTCTGTCCATTAGATGAGCACCTTGGGAAGTCAGAAGGCAGACATGAGGAAGGAACAGTCTTCCTACTTCTTTGGCTGACAGTGTTGGCAATCACAGTTATGAAGACCTTGGGATGGCTTTTATATCTGTGAATGTCAAAGGCAGTTGAAGGACAGTGTGGTGGCTTCCTTTGCCCTCCAAAGTCTTATTAGGGCAAAGGTAGCAGCTCTCTTGAAGAGTCAGTTCTTTGGTATTGCTCTGGGAGTCATTCTGGGGTCCAACCTAGAACCTACAATTTGGGTATTTAACTCACTGTATTAAATCACTTAGTGCTTAAAATAACAAGTTAGTTCTGTTTCCTGCAACTAACCCTTGCTAATACATTCCCTTGCTGCTGATGAAAATAATTTTGTAATATTTAAAACCGTATCATTTTTCATTGATATGAGCTCTAAACTATCTCTTACAGTTGGCTTATGGTGACTAGACCAAAAAAAAAAAAAACAACAACAAAAAATCATTAGTACAATGAAGCATAGGGGAACTTTTTAGGGTGATGAAACTGTTCTGTATAGTAACGGTAGATAAATGATGTTACACATTTGCCAGAACCCTTAGGATTTCACAAAAGAAACAGTGAACCTTACTGTATGCAAGTGGTTAAAAACTCATTTAGAAAGTTGAGGAATCCTCCTGAAGAATGGGACAAAATAATCTAACTCCATTACAATTGTATGAAACCACCTCACTGAAGCAGTGGGAGGAAAAAACACCAACCTAAGTAGATATGGAAATGAGTAGCGTCTGTAGGAATAAAGCCAAAAGGAACTTTTTATTTAAGTACAATTTAAAATTTCCTTTTAAATAATTATTGTCCTTCTTCATTCTTACCTGGGACATTCTATGTAGAAGATATAAGAGAGTCCTGCCCTTTTCTCCTGAACAACCTACAAAGCCTCACAAATGTAAAATTTCTTCCTAAACTCACACAAGTGTTGTAAAGTGGTAGCCCAAGGGCCACATTCAGCCTACAGATACATTTTATCCAGTATGCACAGCATTTTAAGAATACTGGAATTAGTTGTTTATATTTCAAAACTCCAAGGATTATGTATAGCAATACGGTTTTCTAGCTTTTTTAAAAAGTCAAAAGCTCTAGCAAGACTAAGCCCGTATTTGCAATAGAGGGCTGCAGTGAGGAGATGTTGGCCTTTTCAGACATGGCTTGTTATCCAGTTTGTCACAGTCTCTTCCCATATGCCCCACATAAGTTGCCTGCATGTCCTGTAACACCCAATTGTGAAACTCCAGTTATACTATGAAGAGTCAGGTCAATTCCATGCATGGTTGTGATTTCAGCCTGCCTCACCTCCTCTTTCAACACCCCTCTCGCATCTTTCAGCTTCACCTTACCCTTATTTCTTGGAGTTTCCAAACTTGCTTCCTGTTTTCTCGGTGGAAAGAAACCTGACATGGTTGTGTGTTTTAATATAGCCTACTTTGCATTTGCAGAGAAGAGTCTAGAAAAAAACTAATTGAAAGCTGTGAATCTTTAATGACAATTCTAAGCACAGTGAGGCATATTCTTGGCCACAGACTTTACATCACTGTCATTCTGTCTGTTCATAACACAAGTCTTGGGCTTATTCTTTGTATTAAAGCCTGAGAGACATATCCTTAATTAGAATTGAGATTCCTTTTTTGTCTTGACACAGACATAATAGCAGTGAAACATACTAACTAGTAAGTCTTTAGTGTTGAAAACTAGTTGTTAAAGTTATTGGTTCTTTGATGTCCAATTCATGGCAAACTCTCAAGGTTATTTTGCCAAAGGAAGTCAAAGTCATCAAGCTGTGTTTTTTAATGGGGATTGATACACTTTTATGAAAGGAACTTTGTGGAATTTTTAAGGAACATCCATTTCTCTTCTTCCTAAGTACAGTAACCTTGCCATGGCCCTTTGAGGCTACTCAACACCAGTGTGAATTTGCTGCTCTCTTATGAATTGCACAACCCATCTGACAAATTATTCTGACATTTTCACCTAGATATCAAAATCTTTCTGTTATCCAAGAGGAGAAAACATCACCATCAAAAGCCTTTCTCATACGGAGTCTATGGAAACCACCAACCATTATATAGGAAAAAAAAAACAGGCGCTGAAGTTTAGATTAGGGCATTCATCTTTCCTTTGTGATAAAAAGTTAGGCTGTTACTTGGGAACTCACTACACGCTTCATTGGCAGAAATGCTGTCTTTTCTGCTTGAAAGCGTGGGTACTTCAGAAGTGCCTCCCCTTGCTAGGATGAGTAAAAACAATATCATTTTCCCTGATAGCTGCTGAATTGAAGTGAAGGATTATTTATTTAAACTTTTGAAGCATGAAGCAAAATGCAGCCAGTGTGTACTGTGTCTGTCTTCAAAACCATAAGTCAGAGATAAGAGTTTACGAAGCGTTAGATCAGTAGGATGAGTCCCACTTTCTCATGTAAGCTCCACAGAGCCGCAGGGTGCATTATCAGCCTCCAGATCCCCATTAAAACAAAGCGATGGTTTCAGCTCCTTCTTTCCTACTACTG
The DNA here is from genome assembly GCA_963574355.1 of Loris lydekkerianus. Lineage (NCBI taxonomy): Eukaryota > Metazoa > Chordata > Mammalia > Primates > Lorisidae > Loris > Loris lydekkerianus. Next base: position 28,798 of record CAUYPK010133539.1, on the reverse strand, counting down.
CACAATTCCACTACCTCTCCTTGCTTCATAAAAATGTTTTGAATTATCACACTACCGATTGTTAAAGAAAAGCTCTTTTATTACCTGCTAACAGCTAGTGTTATTACCAAGAATAGTGAGTCTGAAATCCTTTGCTCCCCACACACCCCCCAGCCAGCCCCACGTAGCACCATGGGTTTGTCAAATCCCATCACACCAGTACCTAACTGCTCCTATGAGTTTTATACATTCCTTAAAACCTGGCTTGGCTACCTGCAATCAGATCTCTACAAACAAGTTATCTCCAGAGCTACTTAAGCTGAAGTTCAAATTGCTAAAACAGGCATGGAAGGTGAAGTTTCACAAATGCCCTGTAACTAGTCCCCCCAGTAGCTTTTGAAGGTGCACAATTTTTCCTATTTTGTGTTATTCTCCAAAATACACTGCCCTACCTCCCTCTCTCATTTTAGCACGAGGACCTGTATTAGTTTTCTATCTTTGCTATAACAAATAGCCATAAACACAACAGCTTCAAACAACAGAAATGTATTCTCTCATTCTTCAGAAAGACAGAAGTCCAAAATAAATTGTATGGGGGTTAAAATCAAAGTGTCAGCATGGCTGGGGTCTTTCTGGAGTCTCTAGGAAGCATTTGTCCTTGCCTCCACCAGCTTCTGGTGGCTATGGGCATTCTTTGGCTCTTGGCCATGTTTCTTCAATCTTTGCTTCAGTTGTTACACTGCCTTCTCTTCTCCAGCCAAATCTCCTGTTTCTCTATTAGAAGGACATTCGGGATTACATCTGAGGGCTACCCAGGTAACCCAGGATGATCTCCCCAACTCAAGATCACATTTGCAAAGCTGCTTTTATCATATAAAGCAGTATCCACAGGTTCCAGAGATTAAGATATGGACATCTTTGGGTGTGGCACACACCATATGCCTACCACAGGCCCCAGTGCAAAGTAATGCTATTGCTACTCTTTCCTTCTAGGTAGTAAATTTTCTTTTTAAATTCAGAAGCCCCCAAAACATAGTGATTTATCAAAGGAGTAATTCTCTAAGGAAGAAATACTTAGGAGTCTTGTGGGTCCCTATAAATGGATGGTGCTCTAACTATTCAAAGGTTTTCATAGGTAAATCTAGGGAAAAAAAAAAATAGCTAATTCTACAAAGTCCTTTTCCCCCTAGCTCTTGGACTGTGATTTCTAAATACCATTTTCCTCTAAAACGACCCAGAGCTCCTTAAACAGCTGATTCCAGGTTGGGTAGGACATCTACAAGATGAGCCTGAAACATTTTTCTGTGAAAGTTTAGAGTGCCTTCAAAGACTTCTGAGGTCTCTGAAAAGGACTCAAGAGACAACTTACAAATGATCCCAATGGCCAATAATCCTAGCGGATTGAAATTTATCAAATATACACAAATCCATGAGTTTAAACTGATACTTCAAAAGCACCTCTGTTACCATCTTTGAAGAAATGCTGGAGAATCAACTTAAATTACTTTAATATTTTGTAGATAAGGGAGAAAGAATCGAGTGTTTGTCCTGCTTCTCTTTTATGAACTATATATCCCAGAGTCATCAAATAGTTGATGAGAGGAAGTTTCTCTTTATAGAATTATTTCAGCCTTCCCTCACACATTCAAATTCATTACCAACATCCCCCACCAGAATGGTACATGTGTTATAGCTGATGAACCTACATTGACACATCATAAAGACACAATATTCCTAGTTTTCATTTAGGTTCATTCTTTGTGGTGTAAATTCTATGGGTTTGGATGAGAATCCACTGTTATACTATCATACAGAGTGTTTTCACTGCTTTCAGCATCCTCCATGCTCTGCCTATTCATCCTTCTCCCACACCCAACCTCTGGCAACCACTGAGGTTTTACTATCGCCATAGTTTTGCCTTTTCCAGAATGTTACATAGTTGGAATCATTCACTATGTAGACTTTTCAGATTGGCATCTTTCATTTAGTAATATGTATTTAAGATTCCTCCAAGTATTTATTTCATAGCTTGAGAGCTCATTTCTTTACATCACTGAATAATATACTGGATGTACCATAGCATATTTATCTGTTCACCTACCAAAGAGTATCTCAGCTGCTTCCAAGTTTTGGCAATTATGAATAAAATTTATATAAACACCCATGTGGCCATGGTGTATGGCACACCTCTTGGGGGTTGAACATAATTATAAGAGGGACTTTACCTACCTAACAAATGCAATCAGCATAACTTAATTCTTTGTACCCTTAATGAATCCCAAACAATAAAAAACAAACAAACAACACCTATATGTAGATTTTGTTTTCCATTCGTTTGGATAAATATGGAAGAAGCACACTGATGGTAAGAACATGTTAAATTTTTTTTTTTTTTAGATAAGAGTCTCCCTATGTTGCCTTCGGTAGAGTGCCGTGGCCTCACAGCTCACAGCAACCTCAAACTCTTGGGCTCCAACAATTCACTTGCCTTGGCCTCCCAAGTAGCTGGGAGTACAGGCGCCCACCACAACACCCGGCTTTTGTTGTTGTTGTTGTCATTGTTGTTTAGCAGGCCAGCCCTGGTGCATGTGGTTGGCACCCTAACCACTGAGATATGAATGCCACGCCTGAACGTGTTAAATTTTTAGAGAAGTCTCCAGACAGTCCTCCATAGTGGTCACCCCATTTTGCATCCCCACCAGCAATGAATGGCAGTTCTGTCGCCCCTCATTCTTGCCAACATTTGATGTTGTCAATGTTCCAGATTTTAACCATTCAGTAGACTTGTGGTGGAATTTCCTTATTATTTTGACTCGTATTTTCCACACGACATATGATGTGGAGCATCTTTTCTTATTCTTATTTGCCATCTGTATATCTTCTCTAGCGAGGAGTCTGTTAAGGCCTTTGGTGGCCCATACTTTAATGGAATTGTTTCTTTTCCTATTGTTGAGTTTTATGATTTAATTTTTCATATGTGATAAGAAAAAGGAATCCTTATCATTTAGAGATATTTACAGAAATATTTATAGACAAATGATGAGGTGTTTTGGATTTGCTTCAAAATAACATGGGTTGGACTGACGACCCATGTGTGAACAAAAATGCCCATAAATTAATAACTGTTGAAACTGGATTATGGGTACATAGGAATTCATTATACCATTCTTCCCAATTCTGTATATATTCAAATTTTTATACTTATTTTTTGGTTCTAAGTTATAATCTTGCTTTTCTATTGGCTTTAACTTAATACCAAAAATAATAGCAACCAATATCAAACACACATCATTCAGGGCCTGAACTATATGTAGTCAAACTTCATTAGCTGCAGTGCATTCTCCATGGACTTGTTAGCAGGGAACTTAAGATTCCAAGTTGGGGTACTGGGTACTGGCCAGCTATTCCATGTACCTTATAAGCTATATGCATTTTATTTGAATGTCCCGCTGTGTTTTATCATATATTAGAGCTAGACACTAGATTTAAACATGCTATAAATCTTATTACGTTCATAGATTGCTCTTATTACCTGTTCGCAAATATCTTGATAATGTTCAAGGCTGTAAATATCATATTGTTTCCTTCCATTTTGTGCCTTGGCAGCGGAGAAAAAATTATATGCGAAATTCAGCCCATTGCCTAACAAAGACTTTCATCAGGAAGGAAGTCTCAAAACTATTAAAATTGTTCCAAATAATAGCATACTTATTAAGCTGAAAGATCTTCACATAAACGAGTTAGTTGTCTCTCAGAAGTCACACTCTTCTCTCAGTAAACCAGACTCAACACCTTGGAGACATCACTGATATGTTCCATATGTTTTTTGGTTAAATGTTTTTTGAGTGGTTACTATGTGCTTGGCTATGAGGATCCAGAGGGATTATAAAACATTCTTGTCCATGAAGAAGTAAGCCTGGTGGGGCGGCATCTGTGGCTCAAAGGAGTAGGGCGCCAGCTCCATATGCCGGAGGTGGCAGGTTCAAGCCCAGCCCCGGACAAAAACTGCAAAAAAAAAAAAAAGTAAGCCTGGTGAATGGGACAAATACATGAACAAAAATATCTGGGAGCCATCTGATGCAAATGCTCACGAGAGATCTTGATCAAAGGGTACAAACTTTTAGTTATATGATGAGCAAATTCTGGGGAAGTATTGTACAGTGTGGGTGGTGATGGATGTGTTGATTTATCATTACACAATGCATACAGACATCAAATTATCACATTGTACACCCTGAATATGTATGATCTTGGTCAATTAAAATTTTTAAATAAAAATGTTTAAAAATGAAAATATCTGGCAAGTGTTCTGACGAAGTCCCCAAGTTCTGAGGTTTTTACATGTCATCCTTTCCTTCTGATTTTCAACGTCAATTGTCTGAAGGGATTGCAGAAATGCTCAGTCCCATCCCAAGTGACAGTAGAGGGCAGCAGCTAACAGCACAGGTTTGGGCACCACCATGCGTGGACCTGGATCCTGCCTACACTACTCTTTAGATACCTTGCAGGTATCTGACTTCTCTGGACCTCAGTTTCCCACACTATGAACTGGGGATAATAATATACTTGCTATGTAACACTGTTGCTAGGACTAAATGAGTGAATATCTGTAGAGGTCTCTAAATCGCCTCTGATGGAATAAGGACCACATGAGTGCAGTTACCATGGCTGCTGTTTTTGTGAGAATCCCCAAACCTGCCCTAGCTGTTGCTCTTCACCCTTTCCCTCCTCTGTAACTCATCCACTTCTCCAGGCTGCTGCCCTCCCCTTAAGTTGTGACACTCCTAGAAGTTATAATTGCTTTGATTCCTCAAGCACTAATAATAAAAGATTGTACTGTTTATGGAAACACTGCTAGAACCTAGAGTTCATTGATGACGCTCTGTTTCAGGAATTCAAAGGACATCTCTCTGCTCAGCCCTTAGTTTGCTGTTGAGGGGCAAGAGCCAGCTCTTGGACCTCAAGACAGGAATCCCCCACAGCTTCTCCTCAGTCCTCACCCCTAGTGAGGCACACCAAAATCTCTCCCATAACTCCAGCAAGTAGGCACTCTGTTTAAATAATAATTTTGGCCAGGCATTGTGGCTCAAACCTGCAATTCTAGCACTTTGGGAGGCTAAAGAGGGAGGATCACTCAAGGCCAGGAATTCAAGACCAGCCTAGGCAATAGTGAGACCCCATCTCTATAAAAAAATAGAGAAATTAGCCAGGCGTGGTAGTGCTCACCTGCAATCCCACTACTTGGGAGGCTGAGGTGTTTGAGCCCAGCAGTTTGAGGTTAAAGGAAGCTATGACCTTGCCACTGCACTCTCTAGCCAGGGTGATAGAGCAAGACCTTATCTCTAAATCTAATAATAATGATATTATTATTATTATAATAAAGGCCAGGTGCGATGGCTCACACCTATAATCCTAGCACTCTGGGAGGCTGAGGTGGATGGACTGCCTGAGCTCACAGGTTCGAGACCAGCTTGAGCCAGAGCAAGAGCCCATCTCTAAAAACAGCAGGCTGTTGTAGTAAGCTCCTATAGTCCCAGCTACCTGGAAGGCTGACGCAAGAGAATTGCTTAAGCCCAAGAGTTTGAGATTGCTGTGAGCTGTGACAACATGACACTCTACCTAGGGTGACAAAGTGAGACTGTCTCAAAAAAAAATTATGAAAGTAACAGTAATAATTTCTACAGAAATTATCTGATCACAGCCAGATTGCTTTTACATTATTATTCAAAGCAGCTTAACAACTCACCCCAAACTGCTCTATCCCAAAACGGGATTTGCTTTTAACTTTGCGTAACTCAAAAGGCCCATTATTATGTTGTTTTTCTTACAAATAAAAGCACAGTCTTCTCTCAGAAAAGAGTTCTGCTAGTGCATTTATTGACTGAAAATTATTTTTGTTCCCTGCTACATATGCATAAAATACTGAAAGCACAGAAGATTTATTCTGCATAGCAATCCAGGCAGGCTTTCCATATAAGCCTGAAGTCATCTTTACTTCAATAATCTTCTCTAAACTATCTGTTGGGCATAACGAGAGGGGAGGCGTGAAAGGAAATGTGGCAAAACACGAGCAACAAGTATCTCAGGGTGAAGAACTTTCATTAATAATGTTCTTTGTATTTTTTAGACTTCCCAGTTTGCTTTATGCATGTTACATTTACTGTAAGAAGGAAAAATGCTATTTAAAAATGTCTCCTATCTGATTTTCCCTGTCATTCACATTCCACTCCCGCACCAACTCTTCCTCTGCTTTTCATCCCTTTGACCCTCCCTGCTTAAGCTACCAGTGGCCTGTTGTTTTCTACCTCTGCCCTATCACCTCTGCCTACTTTTCAACCTTCCTCATAAGTCACCCTGATCTGCCTATTCAAATGTATTTCCACCTGCACACTCTCATCACCCAAAGGTATAATCCTAAAGGTCAAAAGGAAAATGACCTTTTCCCTGTTTCTGAGGACTTTGGGGAAAATATCCCACCATGGCTAAAAATCTTTCTTGGGTTGGTAGCAAGACACAGAACTAAATATAAAGATACTGATATGTTTATCTCTTTTCTGGAAATTGCTACTATGTATGGACGAGAGGCATGATTGACGCTACTAAAAGCTGTACTTCACAGGTGAGGTTAAGTGCTTTACCCAGGGTCATGTGGCTAGAAGGTATCAGAGCACATATGAGGACTCGGGTCACCTGGATGCTCCAGACTCTTTCCATTGTTCCATATCCTTGGCAAAGAGGACTTGCCATATTTATATTCACAATACATCAGCTTCACAACTAAAGTATCATTTCTAACCAGGCCACTTCTTGAGCTCTTCTAACCTAGGCTCTCCTAACTATAGTTAAGCATATTTTATCCTTTATCGTATTTCTGCTCATTGTTCCTTATTTTTAAATCCTGTCTTCTTAACCAGATTGCTGGCTTAATGAGATGATGATCATGTGCTAAGCACATACTAAAATTTACATACTGAAAACGTCATTTCTGTTGGATGCTTGTCTTGTCAAAATAGTATATTAAAGGTTATTATATGCACTGAAAGCCCTGACTTCAGCATAATAGAATTCATCCATGTCACAAAAATCACTTGTACCGCCTAAATTTCTTGAAATTAAAAAAAGTTATATGATCACTATCTAAAATCCTTGAGTCAAAGGATAATTTGCCACACTTGAATATTTAGTAAATTAAATAATATTTTTACAAAGACCAGGAAGAAGCTAATTTTGCCTTATTAAACTATTTATTATATTATCTTCTATCAGTATTTTTCAAACACTGAGAGTTCTATCCTTTTTACAAAGATACACACCTTGTCATTATAATCTCCAAAAGAAAAACAAATGGATATACAATTTAAAATGTAATACAGTACATTTATGGAATTACTGGGACTAGCCATAGATAGATGTTATTCAAAGGAGGTAAAAGCTACTTAAACTTGTCCTCAAAAAAAGAACCTAAAAACATAATTTAATGTGCTTATGATCTGTTTCTAACCAACAAATACCTTAAAAAGGAAAGGCACTTGGTGACCTGGACTAAGATATTCCTGTAAGGAGGCCTATTCATATGTATTACCAAGACACTCAAGATTTTGAAAATATTAAAATGTCATCATTTGTCCTTAAAGCATTGCTTTGGAAAAATGGATTGCGTGGTGTAACCAATTAATAAATAAAAATTTCTATGTACTGTTTTCCTCTTTCCTTTTCCCATTCTGCCTTATTGGAGGGGTGGAATAGCAGAAGTATTATTTAGCAAAACATCACTTCATTAGGACAAATTACACAACTTTTTTTTTCTTACAGTGAGTCTCCACTCCTCCCAACCACCCCCCCACCGGCACTTCCCTCTTGGATTTAGATCATATTTTCATGTACGTAGGTTTTCTTTTGAGCGTGCATAAGTTTTCCCTTTCTAGACGTACTTTCTTTCTAGTTGGACTGTAAGTTCTGCCAGAGCTGAGCTTAAAACTTCCTTAGTTCTTTGTACAGTGGAGTGTCAAATGGGAAACACAAATGGAGTCGTGGGCTTCACTTGATTCTTTGGGCTTCTTTAAAACCATATTCCCAAACGCAGCACAGCTGAAATAACAACAGCACCAGCTTGCATTTTTACAGTACCATATACTTTACAAAGTGTTTTCACATCTCTTATCTCTTTTATTTCTCACCAAAATCCTAGGAGGTAAGTGGAGCAGATATGGTTCCTCTTCTTTGATAGATGGTAAAACAGAGGAAGAGAGAGGTTAAGTGACTTGCCCAGTCTCTCACCACTCCAGTACATCTGCCAGAATTATCTTCTTCAAAATAAATATAAACATGTCATTCCCCTGCATAAAATCATCAACAGGACTCCAGCTGTCTACGGGGTAAAGTGCAAACTCCTTAGCAGGGCACGTGAGTCCCTTTGCATCCCGGCCTCTGATCCTTGCCAGCTTCATCTTCCTCTCCTTCCCATGGCCCTCCGTACTTCCCCAGCCTCCCAGAATTCCCACCAGCACCCCCACATCCTCAGTGCTGCAGATGGAATGCCTCTGGACTGTCTGGCCTGCCCTTTTGGGTTTAAGTGCAAGTCTCACTATCACTGGGATTTGCAACCCAAGAAATTCCTGCTTAGATCCCTCCAGGTGGGTCAGATGGAACCTGGAGAATAGAGCTCCACCTGGGTGCGGACCTTTGCTGGTCTTGCTCACTGATGTGTCTCAAGTGTCTGGCGCACAAGAAGGTGTTTAGTACATTCAAAAAACATTAAGTGAGTGCTGTTCTGGCACTGAGGCTACTGTCTACATGGAACAGTCCCTTCGATTTAAGAGAAAGAGGAGTGAGCCAAACTGCACAGTACACAGTGTAAGTCCAGCATCAGGGATGTGTGCTGCTGGAAATGAGAGCCCAGATAAGAGGCAGCCAGGACTGGGGGCAGGGTGCAGGAGAGAGCAGCAGACAGGAGAGGGTTAGGCTTTGCTTTATCTAGAGAGAACTTGACAGCAATGTACAAGTCAACCAAGTTCAAAAGGAGGTGGGGAGATTCTTTGCATTTGAGAAACTACATGTAATTTTTTTTTTTTTTTTTTTGAGACACAGTCTCACTCCATCCCTCATCAATTAAGTATTAAACACTTTGCTAGATCCTTTGCTTGTTAAAATAATTAACAATGTAAAAAAAGAAATTTTCATCCGGGGTAGTGGCTCACACCCTCCCAGCTACTTGGGGGGCTGAGGCAAGAGGCTTTCTTGAGGCCAGGGGTTTCAGACCAGCCTGGGCAACATAGTGAGACCTTGTCTCTTTAAAAATAAATAAATTTAAAAAGACATTTCAATTCAGTAAAATATATTATGTATGAAGTACAATTTGCACTTGTCTTTGTATTTACAATCATGGCAGTTATCTATTTAGGACCTCCTTTTTTTTAAAGACAGAGTCTCACTGTGTCACCTTGGTAGAGTGCTGTGCTTCACAGCAACATCAAACTCTTAGGTTTAAGTGATTCTCTTGCCTCAGCCTCCCGAGTAGCTGGGACTACAGGTGCCCAGCACAATGCCTGGCTATTTTGTTGTTGTTGTTGTTGTGGTTGTCGATGTTTAGCAGGCATACGCTGGGTTTAAACCCGCCAGCCTCAGTGTATGTGGCTGGCGCCATAACCACTGTGCTATGGGCGCTGAGCCTAGAACCTCCTATTTAAACACCAAAATATGTAGAAAAACTGTGGGTCAGAAACAAAAACTATGTCAAAAGCACAAAAATTTCAAGCCTTCAAGACTGACTCTTGAAATGTATACACATAGCTGAGCCTGCATGTAGGTCAAGGCCCGTTGTTAGAACTGAGGTTCTCCAAATTAACTAGAGTACAATAATTAAGGGATAAAACCAAGAGGCAAGAGGATCGCATTAGGCCAACTGTTCAAAACCAGCCTAAGCAACACAGCAAGACCTCATCTCTACAAAAAATTAGAAAACGTAGGGCGGCCTTGTGGCTCAAAGGAGTAAGGCACCAGCCCCATATGCTGGAGGTGGTGGGTTCAAACCCAGCCCCAGCCAAAAGCTGCAAAAAAAAAAAACAAAAACAAAAACAAAAAATTAGAAAATGTAGCTAGGTCTGGTGGTGCACACTTGTAGGCCCAGATACTTGGGAGGATGAGAGGTAGGAAAATCATTTGAGCCCAGGAGTTTGAGGTTGCAGTGAGCTCTCATGTGGCTGCTGCACTCTAACCTGGGTAACAGAGCAAGACCTTGTCTCAAAAAAAAAAAAAAAAAAGATAACAAATTGTAAACATTTTATTTGATTTTTGTATATATGTATCATTATATTTTTAAAAATTTGACAGTAATTGTACCAATTGCTTACAACTTAATCATCTAAAGATTTCTTTTTTCAGGGAGGACTATTTTATCACTGATGATAATAAAATACAGACTGACTTATAATCTGCTTTGTTGTTTTTAAACTATCTATAGACACCGCATCTCCTGTCTATACCTGGAGGTGAACTCCTCCCCCTGCTCCTGTCCTTGGTATGCTACCAGACCTGTGTGCTTTTCTGTATGCATATATTTCCAAAAAAGAATGATGAAAAGAAGAAAGAAAAATATCTGGGCAACTCACAGAACTGTTGGGCTAGCTAGACAAACAGTTTTGAGGTTGTTCTAAAACAATATTCCAAACCACCACCCTTCCATACACACACGCGCACGCGCACACACACACACACACACACACACACACACACACACGCTAGTCTAGTACAAATTAATCACTGCTGCTGCTGTCTTAGACAGCAGAAGAGAAAAATCTTCACCACCATTGTCGTCCCACAAAGCCAGAGGCTTCTGCCAACACCTGGCCAAGCAGATTTTGCATAGAGCTGTCTTTCTTCAAGTTGCTCACTTCCAAATATTAGTTCCAAGTGGGTTTATCTAATAAATGGAGCCCAGGTCAAATTTTGGGGATTTGTTTTCTGGATTCCCTCTCAGGGGAGATGGAAATCATAACAAGGGTGTTAAGTGCTAGGCAGCCAAAAATACAAGGAAAAAATCCACTGTACCACACCTTTTAGCTAGTCACCATTAATATGTCCTTATTCTCTACTTAAACTTAATAGCAACATAGGAATAAACAATAAAATTCTGCCATCTAATAGAAAGCAAATAGCCCGCATGCAAATAAAAACGTATTCCCTGTCCAAAAGAGGATACAGTATTTTAAAAATTCATCCAAATACTGCATCCAACTCCAAATTATAGCTCTCTGGATGAAATGCACATCCAGATGTCTCCTCATCTGCAGTGAGCTCAGCACTAGAAGATCAGATAATTGCCTCCAAATCCTCACTATACAACAGGAGGACCAGGAAGGTAGTAACATCTCCAAATGAAGGACATGAGACCAGGGGTCATATAGTAGTCACAGCAAATATCAAACACTGCCTTCTCGCAGAAAGAATGAGGACCCCTTGGCTTGGTGATGATATATTGATTATCATGTTTGACAGTCTTTCTGGAAGAATCCTTCTAGTCCATTATTATCTATGACCTCATCTGAGAAGGGCTTTGGAAAGGATGCCTTTCCTGGAGATCTCACAGAACCTTCAAAGCTCACTTCTACTTGGTAAGAGGTTAAGTACCTAGCATGGTCTAAGAGGTTGAAAAATCAAAGGCTGTTGCCAGACAAGTATGGAGTTTCTTTGGTCATATACTCTTGGGAGACGATTTTCCATGGGTCTGTTGTATCTCTGGCTGCTCATCATTTCAGATTATATTTTCAAGAATATTTGTATACCAAACAGCCTTGGAAGGTGAGTTGTTTTTATACCGAGCGAAGGGCAGGGCAGCTTACTGTGCATTATAAAATAATTGGGTTCCTTCAGCTCATGGTTTCTTATCTGTAATGCAACCCATAGTGAGTGCTGACATATTTGGGTCCATCCACAAAGCACCTCTGGGACCTGGGGGTAAGGGAAACTGATGCAAATATGCTGCTGAGCTCATATTGACTACTCTGCTGTAATAAAGTCTTTTGTCTCTAACCCGTGAAATCTTTTGTCTTCTACCAACATCCACCAACACGCTGGCAGGCTAACTTGTTAGCTTGCAAGTATGGTAAAAATCTCAGAGCCTTCACAGTTCTTGAGAGGATTTCCCTCAAAAAATATGGAAGGCTTTCTATTGGAAGATTCATGCAGGCGTAGCCATTGCCAAAGATCTTTCTAGAGTTTTTAAGTCCTTTCTTCTAGGCCTAGAATAACAGTTTTTGAAGCAATCTGAAACAAGAGGTCCTATGGGAAGAGATCTTTAATTTAATTGTTATTAGCAGGTTCTGATGTATTTCTGGTTAAGAACTCCTAAAGGGAGAATCTTTAGAAAGGCCTAAGGTTCCATTTTTACCCACTTGCTGCAGCTAGCCTTGCTAGTGTCAGCATCAGGGATATAAATTGGTTTTTCAACCTGTGGGGCTCTAGAACAAGGGTTTCTCAGTCATTTGAGATTGGAGGCTATCGGCAGAGAGTGGATCTCAACCCAAACTGTATTAATATCTGTCTCTGCTTACAAAGTAGGTAGTTCTCGTCTGAATTTACCAGGATCCTTTGGGACTATGCTGAAAGTGGCAGGAAGTAACCACAACCTGTCAACATAAATTGTATGGACTCTTCCCCCTAACAACAATATAAACCATCATGGTTTATGTTCCAAGTAACAAAAGGAGACAGTTTTTCATGGAGAATGTTTTGACATCATAAAACAAGGGTCATGTTCTTCCTGGTCTGTGAAATCTGTGTCTCCGTTGTCAAAGCCTTGGTTCCTTAATGAAACCAATGCCAAATTTTGGGTTCTATTTCTTGAAGCACTCCACTTCTGGTACCAAATCTGTTCAGTTAGGTTGGCTGAAAGTAACAAAATAAAACTGACACATAGTGGTTACAAAAAAAAAAGTGTTTTTTCTTTGTAAAACTAGAAATTCAGAGGTAAATTCCACAGGTTGAGAAGGTGGTTCCCTAATGTACCAGAACCCAAGTTCCTTTCAGCTTTCCACTGTTATCCTGCAGCATGTGGTCCATCCTCAACACATTACCTTTGGATAACCTTTGCTAAACGGTTATCCTACCCACAGCTTCACATCTACATCCAAGGTAGGACAAAGGGGAAAGGCAAAAGGATAAAGGCTCCTGCAAGTTAAGTATGCTTCCACTCAAGGAACTTTCCAGAAAGCCCCACAAAGCAACTTTCCTATCACTTTTTCAGCCAAAAGATGTCACTTTCCCACTCCCAGTTGTAAAAGGGACATAACTCTTTAGCTGGGCATGATGCCACTCTGACGAAAAGCTAGGTGGTGCTAGTAAAGTGAAAAGAAAGAACATGTATTGAATAAATTACCAGAAGTGTCTGCCACAGCAATTAACTTTAAAAAAAAAAAAAAAAAAATGAATGCTATGCAAGACAAAATCTTTAGGCTATACCTGTTCTGAAGGTTCCCTGAGCATAATCTCAGAAAATGAGGAAGCATTAAATGAGGTAGCATAACAGTTAGGAGATGACTTCTACAGTCTAGACAAGAAATGATTAGACACTAAATAGCAATATGAATGATAAGGGTAGAACGGGTAAGTACTGGGAGAAATGGTCCCTCCCTGCTCCTGATGTGTTACTTGCAACTGAAGGGAGTTCTACAAAGTGTCTATGTTGATACTTTTGGTCTCTCCATATCTTCATCTCACTCTACCCAATGGAGAAGTAGAGTGACTTATCATATTGGTGCATGTGGGAAGACTAGGAAGGCAGGCTCATTTCAGGTCCACCATTTTCCTGTAAAGAGTAGTCTTGGGCTGAGAATCTGAAAATTTCCCTTCTAGCCCTGCAGCACGGGGCAGCCTAACTATCCCTAACTTTTGTTCCTCTTGGGCAAGCTGGCCACAGAGGGTATGAATCTATGTTCTTCCCTGGTGTAAGTCCTACCATATCAGAGGCCTCCCTGTTTAGCTTTGCTCATGCCTACTTCTGGGGGTAACAGTAACCCAGCATGTTTGGTTCACAGATCAAATGCCACAACATCTGACCTAGCCTCTATCAAAACTAAAAGAGGTACCCTTTCAACGCACTTCTTCTTTCTTTCTAAAAACTGTTGCATTGATATAATCACATACCCTACAATGCACCCACTGGAACAATTCAAAAGTTTTAGGATTTAACACATTTGCGCAACCATGTCCATAATTTGAGAACATTTTTATCACAACGTAAAGAAATCTCTTATAGTTTAGTCATCATTTCCCATTCTTTCCCCTCAGTTAGGTCCCCCCAATCCCTGCCAAATAGAATCATACAATATGTGTTTTCTTTTGGGTTTCTGTTACTTGGCATAGTATTTTCAAGATTTATTCATGCTGTAGTATATATCAGTCCCTTGTTCCTTTTTACTGTCAAATAATACTCCATTGTGTAAATATATTATAGTTTGTTTATCCATTCATCAGCTGATAGACATTTGGCTATTATAAATGTTTTCGGCTGTTACTAATAATGCCATTACAAACATTCATGTACATGTTTTTGCATAAGCATGTATTTTCAATTTTCTTGGATATATACCTGGGAGTGGAGTTACTGGGCCATATAAATCTGTTTAGCTTTTTGAGAACCTGCCAGAGTATTTTCCAAAGTGGCTGCAGCATTTTACATTTCCACCTTCAGTACAGGAGGGTCCCAAATTCTCCATGTCTTCATTAACATCTGTTATTGTCTGTTTTGTTTTTTTTTTTAATTATAACCATTCTAGTAGGTATGAAGTGGTATCTTGCTGTGATTTTCATTGGCATTCTTCTCATGGCTAATTTTTTTAACCTGGTTGAATGTTGTATGTATACAACTAATCAAAGTGTACACTGAAGATTTGTGCATTTTACTGAACATATGTGAGACTTCAATACAAAAGTTTACCTTAGAAGTATATATTCTACACCGGGTAAAGAATGCTTATATTCTATTTTTATATTATTTTTTTAGAGTCAGGTTTTCACTCTGTGACCCAGGCTAGAGTGCCCTGGCACCATCATAGCTACTGCAACCTGGAACTCCTGGGCTCAAGAGATCCTTCTGCCTCAGCCTCCTAAGTAGCTAGGATTACAGTCACATGCCACCATGCCCCGCTAATTTTTTAAATTTTTTGTAGACACGAGACCTCACTATATTGCCCAGGCTTGTTACAGGCATGAACCACCGCACCTCACCCTATTTTTAAAATAAAATCACCACCAACAAAAAAGCAGCAGTTTTTAAATTAGACAGACCTGAACAGAAATCCTTGAGAACTTATCCTTGCTCTGTATCTCTGGTAGCAGAGCTGCCTAACTACTCCGAGTCTCTGCTGCTTCATCTTAAAATTAAATAATACACTCTGGGAGTGTATAATAAATAATACACTCTGGGAAGCCAAGACGAGTGGATTGTTGAAGATCAGGAGTTCAAGACCAGACTGAGCAAGAGCGAGACCCCATCTCTAAAAACTAGCCAGGCACTGTGGCAGGCACCTGTAGTCCCAGCTACTCGGGAGGCTGAGGCAAGAGGATTGCTTGCACCATGGAGTTGGAGGTTACTGTGAGCTGTGACGCCATAGCACACTACTGAGGAAACAGTGTGAGACTGTCTAAAAAAAAAAGTAATAAAATAAAATAGTAAAAATTCATTCAATTGTGGTTAGTGTGCCTCATATTGGAGCTTAAAATAATAACATTTTTCCCCAAACATAAAAATTATTAGCTCATAAATTACTCTTGCATTTTCATTGTTAACAATTGATTAGACTCCTGACTAGCGCATTAAGTTTTTCCCTCTGGTATGGCCATGCCTTTCTGAAATCATTTTAAAAACATGAATAATGAATATGTCTTCCTTCAATTCAACATATTTATGAATGCTTCAATAACCAGCTGTGTCACTTGATGTGAAGAGATTAACCTTATGAATTTTCTCCTAGTACAATGACTAATGGGAAGATTAATGCTTTCAAATGGTCTAAATGTTTGAAATTTAAGGTACTGTATCAGTTCTGCTGCTGGATCTACAGCTCAGGTATAATATATTTCAGTAAGCCACCAATCAAGAGGTTTAAATATCATTTGTTTCACCTATAATGTCACTATAATCACATGTTGTACCACTAGTATAAAATTTAATTATTAGCTACAAATCTCTGAGATCCTTAGATATGAGCTTTGTAAATTCAGCGTTTCACTAAAACAGCACTAAGATTCTAAGATTCCCACCATAAATATGCATGATAAAAATTGTTAACGTGCACTTATTAAATCTTTCGTTTACAAAACTATGACTTTAGACTTCAAACTTTTGTGTTAATCAAGATTAGGGTTATCTGTATATAAGAGCAAACTGATACAATAGTGCATTAAATAAAATGGAGATTTCTTTTTTTTAAATATATAACAAGTCCAGAGATAGTCATGGGCTGGTACCACACCTTTCTGACATCACTGGGGATACGGCTTCTTCCTCTTTCTTCTCCACTAGCATGGCTTCTACCCTCAAAGCCATGTCTTTGGTTTGGTTGTGGCTGCTCCTACCTTCAAGTCCACATTCTAGGCAGCAAAAAGGAAGAAAGGGCAAGGACAAAACAGTCAGCTCCCAGGCTGAGTTGCCTCCCAAAAAGAGCTTTCCCAGAAGATACTCTCAAGATTTTCATCTGCATCTCATTGGTTATATCTAGCTATAATAAAGCTGATAATTTAGTTTCACAGAAGGATACACTGCTACATCTACAACGGTCTACTACTACAGCATAAGAGGGTGGATATCAGTTTGACAGTCTTAGACACACTTAAAATAAATTCTATTTTATGGTCTTTATAGAATGTTGTAATCATTCATATTCATTCAAAATTAAATTATTTTCATTCAAATTTAAAATTTCAAACAATTATAGAGTTTTTTTGCTAATCAATTTACTGAGTTAACTTATTCACTAGTATAACAAAACCTTATTACACCTTCTTTGTATCAGGAACTTGTTAAAAGGATAATAGGATTTTTGCAGAGAAGGGCATCTTGCTCTTGTTCAGACTGCTCTCAAACTCCCAGTCTTAAGCAACCCTTGATCCTCCTGATTTGACCTCTGAAAGTGCTAGGATTACAGCATGAGTCACTGAGCCAGTTATATAAAGATACAACCAGGATACTATCATCACATCAAAAAAAAAATGAACATACCATAACACCCAAGTTTCCTCATGCCTCTTTGTAACCCATTTCTCCCTGTTCCTTAATCAGTCCCCCACCCAAGGCAATAACAACAATCCATAGTACTGCCACTGTCATGAAAAACTGATAGATTGGTGCGTATTTTCCAGAGTTTTATATAAATGGAATTGTACAGTATATGTCTGGCTTCTTTAACACAGGAAAATTGTTTCAAGATTCATCCATGTTGTAGCATATACCAATAATTCATCCTTGTGTATTGCAGAATAGTAGCCCAATACACAAATATCCAGAAATTCTTTTCATCCACTCCATTCACTTCTTTATGAACAGTTGGGTTGTTTCCTGTTTTGGAATATTAAAAGTACAGCTGTTGGCTTTTTGGGAAAATAGCTCTTCAAAAAGATAAACATAAAGTTAACATATAACCTAGTAATTCCACTCCTAGGTATATAGGAGAAATATAAACTTATGTCCGCATAAAATGTTGTACACAAGTGTTAGTAGAAACATTATTCATAATAACCAAAAATGGAAACAATCCAATTGTCCACCAATGAACAGATAAACAAAATGTGGTATATCCATTACAATATAATATTTTTTAAATTAAATCATAGCTGTGTACATTAATGCAATTATGGGGTACAATGTGCTGGTTTTATATACAATTTGAAATACTTTTGTCAAACTGGTTAACATACCCTTCATACAATGCAAAGTTAAGCAATAAAAAGGAATAAAGGACTGATACCTGCTACAACGTATATGAGCTTTGAACACATTATGCTAAATAAAAGAAACCAGACACCTAAGGCCATATAGGTTATAATTCTGTTTGCAGCAGGTGTCCACAAAAGGCAAATTCATAGAAACAGAAGTAAAGCGGTGGTTTCCAAGGGCTTGAGCAATGATAGCTAATGGGTACATGGGTTCTTTTTGGAGTCACGAAAAGTGTTCTCAAATTAGATAGTGGTGATGGATGGTTGTACAACTGGGAAAACACTAAAACTTACTGAATTGTATAATTTAAAAGGGTAAATTTTATCCCCAAAAAACTATTATTTTTAAAAGCTGCAATGAACAGTGGTGTGCAAATCTTTGTATGGACATACACTTCCGTTGGGGAAGGACAAATAATTAGTAAAATAGCTGGGTCATATGATAAGTGCATGTTGACCTTTTTAAGAAACTGACGCTGTTCTGCAAAGTGTATCATTTCATATTCCCAGTATTTTATGAGACTTCCACTTGCTCCACAGGCCCACTCAACATTTGGCACGACCGAACAAGCTTAAAATTTCAGCGGGGAAGTTGACTTACGGTGGTGCCTGAAGAGATGCAAGGTAAAGGACCGGCAGCTATTCGGTCCCGGAAAGGAAAGGCCGCAGAAGCAGACGCTGGGCAGAGGCGCAGCAAGTCCCGCCCCCGAGTTCCACCCTCGAGCTCCCGCCACTCCGCCAGCCGCGGCCAGGCCGCGCGATACGATTGGCTCTCTTGGCCTCGCCCTTCCAGGTGACCCCGCCCCCACCAGGATCCGCGTGGGTTAACCCGGAAGCGATTGTGTGGCACCGACGCGCGGCCCAGCTCCCTTTTCCGGTAGGGGTGGTTTGCGAGTGGCGTGTCCTCGGTACCCGGGCCTTCACCATGAGCGTCCCGGCCTTTATCGACATCAGTGAGGAAGACCAGGTGTGCTGTCGGTCTGCGGGTGCCGGCGGGGTGGATTGGGGATGCCTCAGGAGCTTGAGGGTCCTTTGTCGAGGCTTGGCCGGCGGGCAGGACGCCTCCTCGCGGAGCCGGCTTCAGGGCTGAGACCCACAGCTGCCTCCCACACGCGGGAGTGGGGAGGCCGCGAGCACAGGCGCGAGTTCCTGGCCTCGGTTCCCACCAGCGAGCTGGTCGGCGCTCCCAGCGCGGGCCCTGATCCTCCACCGCCAAGTCGGCGTCGGGACTCTCCCAGTGTGGAGTCACTTCTCTGGATATAATAAGTTTTTGATTGATTAGGAGTGCAGTCTACTTCCGTTCCCCAAATGCTGCCGCATCCGGAGTAGGAGGTGGCGAATCTGTAGTCGGCGTAAGCAGTCTAGGAAAAGTAATTTTGACCTAAAAATCAAAATCACTTTGTTACTGTGCGATCACAAAGGCGAAGTTGACCGTATTTTATATGTAGACCAGTGCTTTCTAGTACTAGAAAGCGAAGGTGAGAGTTCTGTATCCCGGAAATAAGGTGTCACTTCCTCGCTCACCTGTCAGGCATACACCTACTGCACCATCTGGATGTATTTTAATTTCCCATTTGGGGTTTGCCTTTGGTACGCAGGGCTGATGTTTCTCATTTTTCCCAATAGGGAAGTTTAATTGGTGGGGGTTAAACTAAATATGAAATGACATTCTTTAACTTTCTGCAGCTGAAAATTATTCTCTGAAGTCTTAAGTTTGTAATTTTGTTCATTTCTGCTACTCCACTAACAAGGACTTTTTGGCTTCAATATCTTCATTATTTACTAGTCTAAGATAAATTCTAGAATTGCAGAAGTGATTTTTTTTTACCCCCTCGGTAGAAATGTCTGCAGCCTGAAGAGCAGCTCTGAAGAGCAAAGTTAGGGAAAATAAAATGGGGGAAGGAGTTAAACAGAAAGGAAAAGACAACCTGAATAGGAATGGAAGTATATTACCAACAGTTGGCTGTTAGGTTACTGAAAAAGTATTTGACCTTTTGTTAATGTACCCAAAAATTTGTGGATGGAGAAATGTGTCGTTTTATCATATTTTAAAGTGTCATTTCTTAGTTTATGCTTTTCTTGTGATACATCTTTCTTGTTTCACACTAGCCAGTCCTTTCACAGGAACATACGTGATTGCTTCAGGAGTTTAACAGTGGTCAGATGCTCAGTTTGATTCTGGTTAAGAAATGCAGTTCTTAACCTTTTTTCTGTTTTCTTTTGTTTATACTGCTCCACAACCTCTTGTGGCCAGTGAGGATGACATAAAAACAATAAACTGTTAATTGAATAGTTATTAGAAAAAGTTTGCTTTGCTTATACAAAAGTGGATCAATGCCTTTTTTTTTTTTTTTTTTTTTTGAGACAGTCTCACTATGTCGCCCTCAGAGTGCTGTGGTGTCACAGCTCACAGCAACATCAAACTCCTAGGCTCAAGTGATTTTCTTGTCTCAGCCTCCTAAGGGGCTGGGACTACAGGTGCCTGCCACCACGCCTGGCTATTTTTTTGTTGTAGTGGTCTATTTTAGCAGGCTTGGGTCAGGTTCTAACTTGGCAGCTGCAGGTGTAAGGGGCCAGCGCCCTAACCACTGAGCTTCTGGCACTGAGCCATACCAATGCCTTTTTTCTTGATTGGACCATCTTTCATAGAGAAGCATGCTTGACAGTTTTTTTTTTTTTCTTTTTCAAGTCTTACTTATACTACTAACTCCTGTGTGAAGTTAACTGTTTTCTTCTTACCTGAAAGGACAGTACCATCAGATCTCTAGGTACTTCTCTGAGGTAACTAAATGTATTTTTGGGTTAAAAATTTTGGTGGCCTCCAGCAAGATTTATTTTAGTTTGGGCTATAAAATGTGATAACTGTACATTTATTAATGGTATTTTTTCATCTGCCTGTTCCACATCTTCATTTTATTATCTTTAAAAGCACCTGCATTTGTTTGGCTGCCATAGTAATAAATCTGCAAAAATTATTAAATAGGATAGGCAGTAGGGCAGGAAATGTCCAAATGATTGAATGTGATACTATTCACCTGTTTTATAGATTCAAAGGTGCTTTTTGACTATAGAAGTTCAATTTGATATAAATATTTTGTTCTAAGGAATTATTCACAGGCATTATGTCTTTGCAGCTCCCAAAGGGCTTGTCTTAAATAGGTTCTCTAATAATTAATAATTACACTTTTGCCAAGGTAGTATCTAACTTTTCTAGTAGTTATAAATGTTTTTATATACATTTAAGTACAAAAATTTTTTTGTATCTTTCAAAATAGTTAAATTTACCAAGTCAGATTGATTTCTTCTTCTCAACAGCCCTCTTTACCTAACCCTCCCCCTTCCCCCGGGAAACTTCAAAAAGGTTTTTGCTGTATACTGAAGTCTAGCACAGTACAGATGGGATGAGAGAAATTCTGTAGGTGATCCATGCAAGTGATGATCTTAAGGAGCCACTGGGCTTTGTGGAGAAAAACTTTGGGCTCCTGTAAGGTTGTCATCATGATGAGGTGAGAGAGTTCTTTAAAATAATTTGAAGTAGTTAAACATTGTGTCTGCATTCTACTGTTTCAGAAATAGGAAATAGGACAGAATGGGTTGAGATTTTATATTTTGTCATTCATAATTGGTTTTGTAGATACATGGTAACTATTTGATTCAACAGGCTGCTGAACTTCGTGCTTATCTGAAATCTAAAGGAGCTGAGATCTCAGAAGAGAACTCAGAAGGTGGACTTCATGTAGATTTAGCTCAAATTATTGAAGCCTGTGATGTGTGTCTGAAGGAAGATGATAAAGGTATGTTTTAAATTTTTCTAATATTTCTCACTAATAATAAGAATCTATTTTTAAACTTTTCTTGTGAATTATATAGTTGTCCCCTGGTATCCAGGTAGGGTGGAGGGGGATTGGTTCCAGGCCCCCCCAGTGGATACTACAATCTGTGGATTTGTGTATCATCCACACATATCCTCGTATATACTTTAAATCATTTCTTGATTACTTACAATACCTAATATAATGTAAATGCTGTATAAATAGTTGTTATACTGGGTTTTTTTATTGTTGTATTTTTTATTGTTATCCCCACCCAATATTTCCATCTGTAGTTTGTCAAAACTGTGGATGCAAACCCACAGACTCACAAATATCTGTATGTTTTTAATTTCAGAACTTAGGACTTTTTAAAAAATTGATACAGAATGGTTGTGTTTTGGGGGTACATGTGATATTTTGATAAATGCATACAATGTGTAATGATAAATCAGAGTAATCAGATATATATTACCTCAAACATTTATTTTTGAGTTGGGAATGTTCTTTGAGTTTTCTCTTCTGGCTATTTGAAGTATATGTTGTTAACTGTAGTGTAAGCACTATTGTTTTTAATTTTATCTTTGCACATACTTTCAGTTTATCTAATCTATTTTATCTGTACAGTGATCCTGTTTTGAGAAAACATCTTTTTAACGTCACATTTATTTATTTATTTCTTGAATGTTATTCATACATTAAATGTTGATTGGTTCAGAATGATCTGAAGAAAAAAATGAAGAAAAAAAAAATCTGTTCATAAGGTTTAGATTAGGGCGGCACCTGTGGCTCAAGGAGTAGGACACTGGCCCCTGGGGGAAAAAAAAACCAACATAAGGTTTAGATTCATAGGATATAGTATATAATTTCAAGTAATCTAAAAGCCATTTTATTATTAGGTTTATTTCCTGCTTATTAAGATAAAATCAGTAGTCCTGAAATCTCTAGTTAATGTTTGACACTTAAACTTGGGTGTTTGCTTCAGCAACACATATACTATATACTAAAAAAATTTTAGAGAAGAAATTTTGGATACAGTTAACATTTATAATACCTGAAAGTGAGTAACCCAACCAGAAAGTTAACAACTTGGATTTCTAAATGCTTTTCTATATGTATATGCAGAATTTTCCTTAAATGGCCGGGCATGGTGGCTCACACCTATAATCCTAGCACTTTGGGAGGCTGGTGCAGGTGGATTGCCTGAGCTCAGGAGTTGAAGACCAGCCTGAGAAAGAGTGAGACCCCCCATCTCTACTAAAATTAATAAAACTAGCCAGGTGTTGTGGTGGGTGTCTATAGTCCCAGCTACTTGGGAGGCTGAGGCAAGAGGATCACTGGAGTTTGAGGTTGCTGTAAGCTATGACACAGTGGGTACTCTTGTCTCCCCTCCCCCCGTCCGAAAAAGTTTTCCTTAATTGAGATAGCATCCTAGCCTAAAACATTGCCAGTAACTTCCAAATGATTGAATATCATGACAGAGAAAATTAGAAGTGTGTGAACTGTGTATAAAGAAATAAATCGTTCTATTTTACTAGTTAGAAACCAAATCTTAGATAACAGTTTCCTTCTTCTTTAATAAAATATGTAAGTTGCAACAATTTCCTTTCTCTTTAATAAAATATACAAGTGCCCTCTGAATGTTTAGCTATGCTTACTATATTTTTGTTGTCGTCCATTGAAGGAAAAAGGATCCTCTAGAACTGTCGACGGTGGACAGATTACATCTTTTGAAAGTGTCTTATGGCAGTGCCCATAGCTTGGTGGGTAGGGCGCTGGCCACATGTACCAGGGCTGGTGGGTTTGAACCCAGACCCGGCCTGCTAAAAAAAAAAAAAAAAATAGCCAAGTGTTGTGGCAGACACCTGTAGTCCCAGCTACTCGGGAGGCTGAGGCAAGAGAATTGCTTAAGCCCAAGAATTTTAGGTTGCTTTGAACTGTGACGTCACGGCACTCTACCAAGGGCAGCAAATTGAAACTCTTGTCTCAAAAAAAAAAGGTGTCTTACGTTTAATGGTTTTTGTATTAAAACGTTGGAACTACATATTTAGCAGGACACATTGGATATTGTACTCTCATGGTTGATTGTGTTGCAGATGTTGAAAGTGTGATGAACAGCGTGGTATCCCTCCTCTTGATCTTGGAACCAGACAAACAAGAAGCTTTGATTGAAAGCCTGTGCGAAAAGCTGGTCAAATTTCGTGAAGGTGAACGCCCATCTCTGAGACTGCAGTTGTAAGTTAAGAATTGAAAAAGCTTTGGTATATCGAGAGACTATTTTCCTGTCACTAACTTTTAATGATTCAAAGCAGGAATTCTGGAACTTGACTCTCAGATATTGTTCTCATTACCTGTGACCTTGGACAAGTCATTTAACCTTTCTGTACCCGTTTCTTCTTTTGTAATATGAAGTTATTAATAGTACCTGCCACAGGTTTGTTGTGAGAGCCGATAACCTGAACTTAGTACCATGGCTACTAATCTCAAATGTTGTTTTATTATTTGTTAATCAGGCTGAGCAACCTTTTCCATGGGATGGACAAGAACACTCCTGTAAGATACACAGTGTATTGCAGCCTTATTAAAGTGGCAGCATCTTGTGGGGCCATCCAGTACATTCCAACTGAGCTGGATCAAGTGAGTTACTATGTGGAATACTTGTTCTGTCTATAAGAAATGTACCTTTATATTACACGTATAGCTGAAGTAGCAGATACACGTATTCTAAATGTTACCTTTTTGATTGTAAAAATATATTTAGCTGGGTTACAGATTATCTCTTTTTGTTAATCTCACTGTAGGTTAGAAAATGGATTTCTGACTGGAATCTCACCACTGAGAAAAAACACACTCTTTTAAGACTACTTTATGAGTCACTTGTGGACTGTAAGAAAAGGTAATTTAGAAGTAATAAACTAACTTACAACTCAGCAGACAATTTAAAGTGGTGGGAATGTTTTAAAGACAAGAAGGCCCTGTAATTTGCTCTACTTTGTTCTCCAAAGAGTTTCTATAAATCTATTTCTATAAAATTTGCCTGCGAAGTTAAAGATAACTATAAAAATGAAAGTAGTTTTCTCTCATCTCTAAACTTTTTAAAAAGCAAAACTTGCTTTTGTTCTAAAAGTGGTATGATTTTTTTTTTTTGAGACAGAGTGTCACTATGTCACCCTCCGTAGAGTGCAATGACGTCACAGCTCACAGCAACCTCAACTGTTGCTTTTTTTTTTTTTACCTAATCAGAAGTTATCATAGTCTCCTGTATAAAGAATAGACTATACCAAATGTGTACCTGTTGAGCTTCTCAAGGTCTAGGGTTTCTAAGTCTTGTCATTAACCCAGCAAACTTTATGCCCAAAATACTCTTCATATACAGGCCTGTATATGGTTACAAACGGGATAAGTTCTGTAGATTTGTTGTTAAATTGAATGTATGTAAGTTAGAACAGGTACAGTTACCTGTTACCTGGAATAACCTCCATTCATAAGTGTGAGTTATATGTAAGTCAGATGTTTATAACTCAGGGACTGCCTTTACCCAGTTTTAGGACCTGCCAGATAGTAAGTTTGGCCCTAGAATTAGTGCTGTTTTGTGTGATGAAGGATACTTTTAGCTTTTTTGCACTAGCTTTTCAATTTCTCTTTTTACATAGTGGTGTAACATTCTTCAATTTCATTTTCTTGTACAAATTTTATACTGGTTTTTAGTGCTGGAGTGTTTCACGTATTAGAATCAGCAAGGGTAGGATGTTTCTGTTATTTTAAATGAAGTAATTAAGTTTTTTGTGAACAATTTTATAATTTAAAATACAAGAGGAAATGTTTGTGTTTTTGTTGAGAAAGTTGGAACGTCACGTCATAAAAGATAGTGGAGAATCTTGGCTTTCATTCTGAGGCAGAAGACACTGTCTATTGCATGCTGGTGCACTCATGACAGTTTTCCCACCATTTGTCAGTAAAGTGTTAAGATTAAGTAGCTTATAACGGAGTCCTTTTCAAATGGAGGACTTGAAAAGTATTGAAGAAAGAATCCATATTTTAATCCAAACTTGAAACATGCAGACTGTGGGGTCAGACTGCTGTGCTTCAAGTCTTAGGTTTGTTGCTTATTGTGTGACCCCAAATGAATTACTTAACGTGTCTGGACCTCAGTGTCCGACATCAAAGTGGAAATAGTAATAGTACCTATCCCAAGGCTGTCAACAAAATCAAGATAATGTCTGTAAAAAGTTCTTAAAATCTTATTATTGAAAAACACTCAGTGTTGGATATTAGTATTCCTTTCTCTCTCCTTTTCATTTTTTTAAGCTCACCTTTAAGTAGTTAGTTAATTTTCTAGGGTGGCGGCTGTGACTCAAGGAGTAGGGTGCCGGCCCCACATACTAGAGGTGGCAGTTTCAAACCCGGCCCCGGCCGAAAAAAAAAAAAAATTAGTTAATTTTTTGACTCAGTAATTTTGAATGATGGGTGTTTGGGTGTTTGTGATTTCCCTGTGAATATCTTGTGCTTATCAGAGGTGATAATTACTCACCAGACAAGAAACTGAGATAGGATGCGAGTACCCATTTGTTCAGCATTGGACGTATTGATGTTAAACATGTTAGAAAATATTTGTAGCATTTGTGTCAGGTGATCTTTTCCTTCTTGAAACATTTTCTTCAGTTGGCTTTTGGAACCCTCTCTGTGGATTCTTTTCTGACCTCATTGACAACTTCACATGTGTAGGTTTCTCCTCATCTTCCCTAACTCTGGACATTGGCGTAATTCAGTCATGGGACCTTTCATGCTTTATTACATTCATTTTCTGTTGTTTTATGTTTTTCTTTTTTTTGTTTGTTTGTTTGTTTTTTTGCTGTGATTGTAGAGGTGTCTGGGAGCTAAATGTATTTTTGGAGGGGACAGTCATTTGTGTTGCTGATTGTTGATTGTTGAGTCCACCACCGGACACTTAGCATCCCTGCCTTCCTTGCTGCGAGGCCAGTCCATGCCATTCATGTTTCCCAGCCAGCAAAGCAGCTCTCATACTCTTAGACCTACCCCAGGGCACACAATGGAGAGATGTTGCTGCCTCAGGTGATCTCATTCAGTCTCGTACCTTCAGACACCATCTATAGGTTGATAATTGTAAATTTTTACTTCGTGTATGTCTTTCCTAAACTCCAGATGTCTAGTCCTATTTAACATTTCCATTCTTACTTTCAAAGAGCATCTCAAACTTTATATCCAAAAGTAAGCCATTGATGTTTGCTTCTAAACCTCTTCTATTTTCTCCAACTCCGGGAAATGCCGTTTTCATTTTTCCAGTTGCTTGAGACTGAAACCTGGGGTTCACCCTTGACTTCTCTGTTTTCTGTCCCACGTCTAATATACAGCAAATCTTGTCAGCCCTAAATAAATATAAACTGATCAACTTCTCACTACCCCTGTTGCTGTCAGATGGTCTAAGCCACATCATTTCTTATTTTGATTATTACAGTAGCCTCTTAACCATACTCTGTTTTGGTCCTTGTTCCCCCATAGTATGTTCTTTTTAATGCGGAAGATCAGTTTATGTCTCTCTTTTACTCAAAACCCTCCTGTGGTACCTTGGTGCTGGTGCCTCTTAGAGCACTCTTCTCCCATGTGGATGCTCTAAGCCATCCACATGGCTCCCTCCCTTCTTAAGTCTGCCTGAGTATTACTCATCAGGAATGCCCATACTGGCCCCCTGTGTAGGAGATAGTACTCCCACTCCCTCATTGCTTTTCTCCCATCCCCGCGTTATTTCTCCTTTGCACTTACTACGCATACTGTATGTTTAGTGTATGTCTGTCCCCACTAGAAGATAAGTTTCATGATGGCAGGGACTTTCCTCTTTTCCTTTCTAGAGTAGTCTCTAACACTGTTAGGCACTCAGTATATATATGTTGAATGAATGGCTATTTCTAACAAAGAAAAAAGGTGGCAAAAGCAGCAGCTACAAGAGACAAAGATGTAAGACAACAGGAAGTGGTGGTTTGAACTTCCTAAGGCAATCAGATAAAAATATTTTAAAGCACTGCAATTGTAAAAGCCCAGTTTCCTGATGGAGGAAGTTAATTTCTTGTATTTGAGTTTAGCTCCCTTTGTTTTTAAGAACAGATGCTGTCCAGTGGACAGTCTTCTCTTGATCTCTGTCAGCAGAGTATGGCCATGATTCCTTTTTCCTCATGGAAATTCTTCTCTTGACTTACTCCTGGTTATTCTCCAGTTTTTGCTTCTCTACTCCCTACTCTTTCCCTAGTTCATTTTGTCTGTTCCCATGGCTTCTCTTACATGTGAAATGTAAATCCATGGCTGTAACTCAGGCTTCTTCTGAGCTTCAGATCTTTATGCCCAACCATTTTCTACCTGTTGCCACTTGGCTGTGGAACCACAGGTGCCTTATCTCAATGTGACTAAAGTGAATGTATCATTTTATACCTCTTAAGTCTCTGTCATTGTCAGTAAATGGCATATGAGTATTGCCTAAGGGAGACATGACATCCTTGATTCCTTTCTCTCCTGTATCTCTTTTTATTTATTCACCAGGCCTAATTATTTCTCCCTCTTCAGTGATTACATCTCTGTAGCTGTCATCATCACTTCTCTGGGTTGTCACAACAGTCTCTCAAGTGGTCTTCTGTGACTTCTCCCCTGTGCAACCACAGTTTTTTCAGAAACATGTTTAAGCATATTATTCTTTAAGTTTTCATTTTCTTTACGATACAGCATAAAATTCTTAGAATGGCATTCTAACATGAGCTCTTAGAAAGGCCTTCTAACATGAGCTCTGACCTATTGCTTTAGCATGGTGAATGTGATGAAGATCTTTTTGCATTTTTGAGTGGAGTAGTAGCAGACTACAAAAACTTTGGTGTATATAAACATACCCTCCTTTCATCTCTCTCTGTCTCTGTCCTTACACACCCATACCCTTCCTCTTGCTCAGGGGTGGCGAACAAGTTCGACTACGCGCTCGGAGATCGCTCCTCAGAGGTCCCTCCTCAGAAGCAGCATAACAAAATCCAAACTTGGCAAAGAGCCACAGTATACAAAATAATGATAAGAGGCAAAGAGCCGAA
>CAUYPK010133538.1:0-19215 GCA_963574355.1 Loris lydekkerianus | reverse complement strand
TTTTTTTATTAAACTGCCAAACGCACTTATTTTTTTTATGTTCTTTTTTTTTTTTTTTTTTTTTTTTTTGGTAGATTCCTTAAAACTTTTCTATGACAACAAACATACCAACTGTAAATATGAAGCTTATTTCTTCCTTTCCAGTGTATATCTTTTTAATTCCTTATCTTGCCTTATTACTTTGACTAAAGTTTACAATGTTACACTGATTAGCAGTGGAAAAAAAAGACATCCTTGCCTTGTTCATTATCTTACGCAGAAGGCATTGAAACTTGCACCCTTACATAAAATGCTAGCTGTAGGCTTTTGTAAACATTCCACATGAAGTTAAACAAGTTTCCTTCTATTTATACTTTTCTAGGAGATTTTTAGCATGGATAAGGGTCAAATTTTATCAAGTAATTTCTCTGCATCAATTGATATGATCATGTGGTTTCTCTTCTTCAGCCTTAATATTAGTCAAGTGATTACCTTAACTGATTTCTAAATACTGAACTAGACTTACATCCCTGATAAATATCCTACTTAGTCATATTGTAGAAATCTTTTATATATTGCAAAATTTAAGTTGGTATGTTTCAAAGATTTTTTTTTTTATCTGTATTCATGAGAAATGTTTTTCTGTAGCTTTCTTTTTTTGTATTGTCTTGGATTAGTTTTGGTATCAGGGTAATATTGTTTTCATAAGTGAGTTGAGAGTATTCTTTCCTCTTCTGTTTTCTGGAAATTATATAGAATTGGTATTAATCCTTTCTTAGACATTCACTTTAATTCTCCAGTGAATTCACTTGGGTCTAGAGATGGGAAAGAGTAGTTAAATTACAAATTCAATTTCCTTAGTATTTATAGAGCTATTCAAATTATCCATTTCATATTCAGTAAATTGTGATAATTTGTGCTATGAGAAAGTGGTCCATCTCGTTCATTTATGAGGTGTATGTGTGTGGGATTGGTCTCTGTTATTCCCCTAAGTATTTTTTGTGCCTAAATGGTGATTTCAACAGTGATAGTCTGTGTTCATTTTCTACATTGGTTAATCTGCGTCTCTTATCTATTTGTCAGTTTTGCTAGATGTTGGTCAGTTTTATTGATCTTTTCAAAGAACTTGGTTTTTATTTCACTGATTTTCTTTACTGTTTTCTGTTTTCAATTTCATTGATTTCTATTATCTTTATTTTTTTCCTTCTGTCTACCTTGGTTTTGTTTTGCTATTCCTTTTCTAGTTTCTTGAGATGGGAGCTTAGATTTTTTTGTTTTTTACTTGAAATTTCCCTCTTTTCTGTAATAACATAAGCATGTAATGTCTTAAGTTTCCCTCTTCCAGCCTTGTTGACCGAACACAAGGTTCACAGGAACCTGTCTATCCATGTCTCCTGGCACCAAGTCCCAAAATTTGAAGAGCAAAGGACCCCATACTACAACAGGTCTAAAATGGGCCAACTCAAAATGCCTAAGGGACATCTGGGGGTGCAATTCAAAAACAGGATCATTATCTAGTTTGAGAATACACATTGGAAGGAAGCCAAAAGCAGTAAGAGAATATTTAAATACATTAATGACTAAATAATTAAATACTTAAATATCAGTTTTAACATTTTTATCGGTCCACCTTTTCTGTCCCTGCTCCAGACCTCTAGCATATGAAGGGTTTTGCCTCAAAGTTTTATTGCCATTTCTCTAACATCAAAACAGATGTCACAGCCCTGAGTTAAGGAGCTGTTTCTAGAGAACAGGAAATAGTTGATTTTTCCCTCCTGGGTGTTTTAAGAGATAGCCAGTAAACAATACCACCTTTTTGTAACACTACCATTAACATTCTAGTAAGGGAGGAAGTATAAAAGATGATTTAATCCAGTAAAGAAACACACATTTATTTTCTCATTTTTTTTTTAGTTCTGTGTTCCCTTGAATTTTAACTGAAAAGTGTTTCCTGCTGAAAGAAATATTTGGACCACAGCAAGACCCATATCTGTAAAACCTTCCTTCTTCCTACCAAGCTTTAGAGCCCACAGGGTTCCCAGAGAGCAAAGTCATGGTGACCAACTGTTTCTTATTCAGTTCTACCTGTACCTTAATCTTCTCTCATTGCTCCTAGACCCTAAAATATGACCCTCACAGTGGGAGACAGCAGCTTTGTATCAAACTGTTCTCTGTCTCTATACCACAAATGAAAGGAAAATTGAGGCTGGGCAAGGTGGCTCAGGTCTGTAATCCTAGCACTCTGAGAGGCTGGGGCGGTGGATCCCTTGAGCTCAGGAGTTTGAGACCAGCTTGAGCAAGATCCTATCCCTAATAAAAACAGAAAAATCAGCTGAGTGTTGTGATGGGCACCTGTAGTCTCAGCTACTCAGGAGGCTGAGGCAAGAGGATCTCTTGAGCCCAGGAGTTTGAGGTTGTTGTGAGCCAGGCTCACACCAGTGTACTCCAGCCCAAGCAGCAGAGAGAAACTGTCTCAACACCACCACCCCCCAAAGAAAGAAAACAAAGTTCAAGTGTTCTTTCCATTTCCCACCCTAATCTTAGAAAAGCTCTGAGCAAAGATAGCTTCACAGCCAAATGTGCTTGAGTTACACTACAAGCTATGTCATCTTCTTGAGGAACCCTACAGTTTCTTAGCATATTGATCTGATCTTGCCAAGCGAATTCTGCTGAGCTTCAACATACCCTCCATACCCAGTGTCTGCCACTGAGATGTTATTGAACTAGCATTCTGAACAACATGCTTTGGGCAAGAGCATCAGTTCTTAAACTGTAGCTTAAAAGGTAAATAAAAACCCAGTTCACCCAGTTCACACTTACTTTACAGTATGTTTTCTGATGCAGACCAGACCTGACCTAAAAATTAAATTTTGAATGAAATGATGCTGATTATTATTTACCAATCCTCCATTATAGGACAGGTCCGAGAGCCATAACTCTCCTCTCACTACAGATTTAAAGTTTAGGAATACATCAGCATTCTTTGTAGCCATGAACACATTCACTCAGCCCTTACTTTTGTCTAAGTATTTCTTCTGCCGTTTGAAACCCTTGGGAGCATACAGTGAAATGGTTAAGATGATGGGCCCTGGAATAACTTTGAACTTGGTATCTGACCATCATTTACTATACATCCCAACTGACCTCACTGAGCTTCACCACCTTTATCTGTAAAGCAAGGATAACAATAGTAATTTCTATCTTATTAGAATACATGAGATAATTCATGCTTAGCTTTGGCAGAATGTCTGGCAAAGAGAAGGCACTGAATAAATGTCACCTATTGCTACTGTTTTCATCACCCAATACATCAGATCTTACATTAACCAATTTTAATTGCCAGCAGAGGCCTGGTGTCTCAGTGTTTCCACCACATCATTCATAACTGCACAGATTTCATGTCTTTGCTACACCTTTTGCTTTGACATCATGCTGAAGCAGCTCATGTTTTAAGGGAACCCTATGTGGCTGCTCTTAGCTCTTCACCCCAACTGTTGCAGCCACACCTGTCTCAACCTTCTCTGGTTCCAAATAGCAACAATTTTAGAAGTCCTACAATATTTTACAAAAGGTAAGCTTTTCTGTTTTGCTTCCAACAGCATCCATGATGCCAGCCAATATTTCACTAGCATTACAATCTAGCAGACAGGTTAACCTGTGAAGCCTGTCATATCCTGTTGTCTTTCTTATCTGGCTCAAAGAGAAAAAGCAGGTAGATGGCCAGGCTAAAAAAGCTTAAATCTTTCTTTCATAAAATTTGGGAATTCAAGCCAGGCATGGTGGCTCACACCTGTAATCTTAGCACTTTGGGAGGCCCAGGCAGATAGATTACTTGAGCTTAGGAGTTTGAGACCAGCCTGAGCAAGAGTGAGAACCCATCTTTACTAGAAATAGAAAAACTAGCTGGGACCAGTAGTCCCAGTTACTCGGGAGGCTGAGGCAAGAGGATGTCTGGAGCTCAGGAGTTTGAGGTCACTGTGAGCTATGCTGCCACGGCACTACACCCAGGGTGACAAGAGTGAGACTCTGTCTCAAAAAATAAAATAAAATAAAATTTGAGAATCCAAAGAAAGTGACTTTGCACATGAGTGCACATATGCAGAGCAAAAGGAACAGGGACCAGGCAGTTCTAAGTGCTGCATTTGCCAGCCCCACTCACAGAAGAGAATGGACAGGTACAGGTACTGATTGCCAAGATCCTCACTAGCATCTCCGAAAAAGACTCTTAAAGTTGGCTAGGGTCTGTGTGAAAACTAATCTCATTTTGCAATACAAGCCCTGTCATAATTGGTCTCAAGTAGTCCACATCTAAAAAGGAAAACTTTACCCCCAAACTCCACAATACTGCAAATCTAGGGCAGGCAGTGGATACCGCTTGGCCTTTGAGTGACCTTAATAAGTTACTTAACTACTCCAACCACACTTCCTCATTTGTAACTGGGGGTCATGGTCTAGATCTTCCAGGTTATTAGAGTTAAACGATGCTCTGCCACCAGGTCACAATCTGGAATGGGGCCTCAGGCTCCACGAGGGTCTTTACATATATTAAACCCAGTAAGCAGTTGCAACTGCTTACTGTAGCAGCATGCATGATCACCAGTACGTTGTGAGTACTTGCTCTATAAATTCACATGCCCGGTGTTTTCAGACCTGTACCAACCTTGATGTAGGTTCTGTTATTTTCACCACCACAGATGGAATAACTGCAGGTCTGAGAGGTTAAGTAACTTACCCAAGGCAGTTCGGAAATGTGGAAGTGAGGTTCAAACCTCGTCAGTCTGATTCCAGGATCTATGGTTTTAGCCATCATAACACATCGCCTCCCTGAGGAAGCATTTAATACCTATTTGAAAGGATGAGTGGATTGACAAATATAATGATCAGGTGTTTTAAACCTTTGTGGGTTTTCTATTCAAACAAAAGGAAGATACATTGACTTTTTCTTATGAAAAGTTGTGGCATTTTACCCCCAAAATTAAGCACATGTGTTTATACCAATTTTAAGACAATTATTTCCTGAACCAAATTTTTACTACCCTGACAGTGGATACTTATTTAAACACTGCCACATAATAAAATGACTGGGCAGAAGCAACAGCGATTACTGGAGGCATTTTTTTTCCAACATACAAAAATCCTAACAGCAAAAAGAATGCAGCATGGCAAATCACAAATCAGAGACACAGTCTTCAACGTGAGGATTTAAAGCTCAAGAATTTCAATGTACTTAATAACATTAAATCTGAGGCAGATGGCTGAATGCCTCAGAAATCCCAAATTGTGAAGGTTACCCCAGTGGAAATTCCCCAGCTGGGTTTGCATTTCTTTTCACAGATCAGAAAATGGCTGGCACCACCTGGTGGTTCTTTTTCCTCTAAAATCTAAGATCCCATGAGCCATAAAATTAAGATCTGGACAGCATTCTTGTTGTCAAAGTGATCCATGTAAGAAATCCTAAATTACACTAGCATTACAATCTAGCAGACAGGTTAACCTGTGAAGCCTGTGAACCAATTAAAATTGGTCAATATAAGAATTATATTCTTCACATAATTCTAATTAAAGTATTAAACAAATTTAATTTGTATCCACAATGGAGATATTCCCATCTCTAGTGCATTCTCTTAAATATACATATTTATATGTATGATAAATATCAAAATTCACAAATTCAAATTCCTTAAGAATCACACTCTGCACAGAGTGAGCACTGGTGAGCTTACACGGCCTGGGGAACTACCCACATCATTCAAATGTCATTCATTTATTCATTCAATCACTCATTCATATATGCTGAGGAGGTAGAGATGGTTTTATATAAGTTAAATGGGTTCGTCACCATTTTAGAGGTGAAGATATAGAAGCTCACTCTGATTAAGGAACATGTCCCAGGTCATAGAACTAGTAAGTAGCAGAACTGGGATTTAAATGGAGTTTTGCCTTTTCTCATAACCCTCCGGGCAATCCTATGATTTGCTTTATCTGATGACCATGATGCTAATTAATCCTAACATATTTGCATGAAATTGGGACAGGCTATGAAATTTTCCTTCATAGCAATCCCAGTAAGTCAAATGTATACTGATTAGTTTAAAAGTTCAGTTGAGCTTGGATAGTTCAGAAGGGCTAAATACCCTTCACCAATGGAAGCGCAAAAGAGATAATCAGATGGCAAGAATTACCCAAAGGACAGGAAACACATTTGCCAAATGTATTTCCACCATCAAGAAAGAGAAACGAGTCAGAAGAAATCCACTTTGTCAGCCCATGCGTCTCTGTTTGAGTTACTGGAAGTATGGTGAATGTAGGAACTGGATGTTATCCTAAATGAAATTTCACATAAAAAAAAGAAAAAAAAAGAAAGAAAAGAAACAAACCAAATGGGAAACATATGGGAAAGTTAAAAGAGGTGGGCTAAGTAAAACAAAGCAAAACAAACTAGAATGTTTCATATCCCATGTTGGTTCTGGACGGTTTTAATATGATGCTTAAATTGACATCCTATAGCCTGGGAACCCACTTCAGCACTTAGGTACATTTACTCCTTGCCCATGGACCATTTGTATTCAGCTTACAATAACACAAGACTCATAAAGAGCTGACAGGCAACTTTTAATTAAAATGCATTGGAAATAACTTGAGGCACAGTTTGCAGGGGAAAAAAATGACTGTTCTCTTAGTAACAAAGTTACTGAACTTTACAATATATTTGATTTTTTTTTAATTTTCTTTCTAAGCTGAAAGTTTTCATTGAAAGAAATGGACCTTACAACTTATTAAAAAACAAAAAAAAAAATCTATAAGGGCAAAAAGGAGGACTATCAACAGTATAGCTTAAGTGATTAAAGCTTAGATGCTAAAATTAATTTATCAATTATCTACTTTGATAGTTTAGGGCCACATCACCTTTCTCTTTTAAATAACTAATACTAGAAATGAAATAAAATATTATTAACCAAACTCATTTCAATACCCTGTTTCCTTATAAAAAATAATGCTAGGCTCAGGCAGGAGGATTACTTGACTCAAAAGTTTGAAAATAGCCTGAACAATGGCTCAGTGCCCCTAGACAGTGGTTATGGAGCCCGCCACATACACCGAATTTGGTGGGTTCGAACCCAGCCCCGGCCAGCTAAAACAACAATGACAACTGCAACAAAAAATAGCTGGACATTGTGGCAGGCACCTGTAGTCCCAGATACTTGGGAGGCTGAGGCAAGAGAATCGCTTAAGCTCAAGAGTTTGAGGTTGCTGTGAGCTGTGACACCACCTAGGGCAACATAGTGAGACTCTGTCTCAACAACAACAACAACAAAAAAAAAAAAAAAAACAGCCTGAACAAGAACAGGACTCTGTCTCTACTAAAAATGGAAAAATTATCTGGGTACCATGGCAGCCACCTATAGTGCCAGTTACTCAGGAGGCTGAGGCAGGAAGATTGCTTAAACCCAAGAGTTTGAGGTTGCTGTGAGTTAGGCTTATGCCACTGCACTCTAGCCTGGGCAAAAGAGTGAGAAAAAAAAAGAGTGCTCATTTAAATGTACTTCTTTGGAGGAATGTGCTGTGCTCTAAATGTAGTGCCCTGCTTTTGCCACATGCAAATTGGGATGAACAACCAGTCACAGTTTGCCTAGGACGTGACCGGTTTTAGCAGTCAAAGTCTTGCAAACCCAGGAAACGCCTCAGTCCCAGTTTGCCTAGCACTGCTAGGATCTGATACTGAAAGTCCCAAGTCCCTGGAACACCCTCAGTCCGGGACAAACCAGGATGGGTAGTCATCCTAATGCAAAGACATCCTGAAGTGTCAAGATAAGAAAGATACATCTTCCTGGAGTATCAAGATACAAGAAAGGGACATTACATCATCTGAATGAGTTTTCCATTAAAACAGAGATAGGTAATGCAATACGATATAAACTCTGGATGAACTTCTAGTACAGAACTCAAGCTGTCAAAGTAATGTTGAGCTTTTCGTCCTCCGCTGTTACGGGGGTACAATGGAGTAAAAACTGATAAGCCACCACACAGAAACGACGACTGCACGATGTTCACTCCATCCCTCCTCTCTCCACAAGCTTAGAGCAATCATTTAACTTCTGCAGGCCTCAATCATGCTGCTTTTATTTTTAAAAACACTCAGGATTAGAAGGCAGGGGTTTGTCTTTGTTCACCACTGCATGCCTGGTACCTAAAACTATGCCTAGAGCCTTCCTAAATGAATGGCTTAATCCCTCAGCCAGCGAAAAAACTAATATCCATGTTAGGATCATTGACGCTGTCAAAGAAAGATCGTATATGTAAAAGCCCTTTGCATATTAACAAGAGCTGAATGAAAGTGATTTCTATTATTTGACAAATCTCATTATTATCTTATTTTCTCCCATTCAGTGACTTACTGAATTATGAGTATTATGTTGTTACCTTATATGCATTTGAATGGGTTGTAGTGATGCTGTATAACCTTGCACACTGTGAGGTTAACTAGTTACAGATACATATACACATTATACATAAACAGACATACAGTTATATGGTCACATATGCTTGAAAGTATTTTCTAAAATACACTAATACAAAATAAAGTTTAGGCTGGGCTCAGTGGCTGTCATGTGTAATCCTAGCACTCTGGGAAGCTGAGGCAGGTAGACAGCCTGAGCTCACAGGTTCAAGAGCAGCCTGAGCCAGAGAGAGACCACAACTCTAAAAACAGCCGAGCATTGTGACAGGTGCCTGTAGTCCCAGCTACGTGAGAGGCTGAGGCAAGAGAATTGAGCCCATGAGTTTGAGGTTGCTATGAGCTATGACGCCACAGCATTCTACCAAAGGTGACAAAGTGAGGCTTAGTTTCCAAAAAAGAGTTGGAAGACACATATGCATTCTAAGCAGAAAGATATTGCATTATTATAATCCACAAAAGAGAAAGAAATGGGGTATAAATTTGAGAAGAATGTGTATAAAGGCCAAAAGCTGAATCACATGGTAAAAGTTTTTAAGTAAAAATAAAAGAGAATACATTTGCAGGACACAATGGCTCATGCCTGTAATCCCAGCACTTTGGGAGGCTGAGGTGGGGGGTGGAGGGATGGTGGGGATCACTTAAGGTCAGGAGTTCGAGACCAGCCTAAGAAACATAAGGAGACACCAACTCTACAAACAATACAAAATGAAACCAGGCAAGGTAGTGGGCCAAGTTAGCCCCA
This sequence comes from Loris lydekkerianus, assembly GCA_963574355.1. Classification (NCBI taxonomy): domain Eukaryota; kingdom Metazoa; phylum Chordata; class Mammalia; order Primates; family Lorisidae; genus Loris; species Loris lydekkerianus. The sequence continues at coordinate 10,036 of CAUYPK010133538.1, read as the reverse complement.
GCTACTCAGGAGACTAAGGTAGGAGAATTACTTGAGCCTAGGAGTTTGAGGTTGCAGTTAGCTATGATCATGCCCCTGCCCTCATGCCTAGGCAACAAACCAAGACCCGTCTCCCATTAAAAATAATAATAATAATTTTTTTTTTTTTTAAAGGCACATTGATCTGGGGATGGCAGGACTTGACAGCATCTTGGGCCCAAAGCACACCTGTCATTTTTTTCACCTGATGGGGCTGCTGTCTACATCTGTCCTCCTTTTTTGCCTTATCATAAGGAAGAAATCTTGGCCAAGGTCATCCTCCCTGACGGCTTCCACAATGTGACACAGGGAGCTAGTGACGAGAGTGGCACTGCTTTCTAGGATGGGCTCCCTGGCTTTGGCCAGCCCGTGTTGAGCCTTCCGAGAAGAAAGAATATGAATGAGCAAACATATCTTACTTGCTAGCATTTCCCCCAACATTGTGTTTCATGTGGTAGCTCAAAAGGTGAAACTCTACCAAACAGGTAAACACTAGACACATACACGTCCACTGCCACAAAGAAACGCTGGAAGACATACAAGGTCAGATAATTAAGTTCACTAACTCAACCTAGAGAAAAAGTGCTACACACCTCATTGCTGAGTATTACTAAGGTCACCACTGAAGTACTCCCTTTGGGAAGATATGCACCAACCCCAGCGCCTAGTCCTCCCTTCAAAGCACTTTTCCTAGGATGAGTTCACAAACTTATTGTCAGAACTCATAGGACCAACAGCTCTGATCCCCAGAAAGACCTCCAAACTTCCTTTAAGGGAGAACTAGGTGTTGGCATCGGTGTATAGCTTCCCAAGGAAAGAACTTTGAAGGTGACAGTAGTGATATTCTCCAATGAGGTATATAGTACTTTTTCTAGGATGAGTTTGTGAACTTAATTGTCCACTTCATACCTGACATCCAAAGTTTAAATAATTACCAAAGTATGAGAAAATATGTGTGGTTGCTAAACTGAAATAGCACCAGCATCCTTTGTTGATCATAATTTAAGATTTTAAAATGTTTGCCTGTAATCCTGAAGCAGATGGACTGCTTGAGCTCAGGAGTTCGAGACCAGCCTGAGCACAAGTAAGACCCTGTCACTAATAATAGCCAGGCATTGTGGTGGGCACCTGTAGTCCCAGCTATTCAGAAGGCTGAGGCAAGAGAATTACTTGAGCCCAAGAGTTTGGGGTTGCTGTGAACTTTAACACCATGGCACTCTACCAAGGGTGACAAACTAAGACTCTGTCTCAAAAAAGAAAAAAAAAAATTTTTTTTTAATGTCTTCAGATTAAGGACACTCTCCAGATAGCCCAACCCAAGGCAGTAAACAGCTCAAAATAAACTGTAAATATTCATAAATATTACCTTGTTTGTGTGATATGAATACTTCTACAAGTATGTGTTTAATGCATTGATAGGAGTTCCTAATAGAGCCAAGATCTTAGCATATTCTTCTACGCAGACCCTGTGCTGATAAAACTTTGAATACAAATTCCATCCCTCAAATGCTTCAATATCAAAAGTCTGAAACACAGGCTCTCTGCTGCTGTAAAGTTCTGATACGTCCAAATGTATTCATTTCTCTGTTCTGCCCCCACTGTCCTCCCCAACAAGTTCATATGAGAGAAATATAGGGTGAATTTCTGGATCAATAAATAAACCTAAAGATGTACCCAAAAAGGGACAAATGAATGCAAGGAAACAAAAGCAGTTTCTATCTACATGAGACTGCATTTTATTACACTATTTTAAAATGCTTCCCTCTGCTTGATACACTTTGTTGCTAACACTAAAAATGAAAACCTTCCTGGAAGAAAATGCTCACCTCAATCAAGAATTATTAGAAGTGTCCTGACAAAAATAGGTTGGTTGTGTGAAAATTCTAACCTTTTATTTTAAATTAAAAAAAGAAAAAGAAAAAAAAAAAAAAAACAGACGGAAACATGAGTGGATGCAACATGCTTTCTCCTTTTCACTCAAAGCTGTTTTTATCCCAGTGACTTAGTGCTTTATACGTACAAGACATCCTTGAATGAATAAGTGATGAGGCAATGGTGTGCATTCATCTCTCCATTCTCAAAAGCTCAGGAATTCCCATGCCAGTGTATCCATAATCACCATTTCCATGTGATTAAAATAAGCCCACCAGAAAAATAAAAGTGATTTCAAAGGTGAGACTTCAAAGAACCACTTATGCAAATCAGTAACTCTCCAATATAGTCAAAGAAAAGCTCTACATTGGTCTTACGAACTACTCAAGGAAGTTCTGTTTGGAGGAATTTGCATTAAAAGTCCTACCAGAGAGTGCGAAGCCAGTGGGTTTGCAAATGAAACACACACCTAAAAGAAAAGATGGTCTCTGTCACCAAAACAGGTTGCTGTAGTTTTGCTCATCTGGTCACATGGAGACCTGCTGATCCCAAAAACGTCCCGGAGACAGATGACAGATGGTCACATGACAGATGGTCACACTACTGAGAAGGACAATACTTACTAAAAGCCCACAACTAAGGCCAGGCATGGTGGTTCATGCCTGTAATCCTAGCACTCTGAGAGGCTGAGGCAGGTGGATCCCCTGAGCTCAGGAGTTCAAGATCAGTCTGAGCAAGAGTGAGACTCCTTTTTTTAAGCAGGCAAAAAGAAGTAGAAAAACTAGACAGGCATGATTGTTCACACCTGTAGGACCAGCTACTCAGGAGGCTGAGGCAAGAGGATCGCTGGAGCCTGTGAGTTTGAAGTAGCTGTGAGCTATGATGCCGCAGCACTCTACCAAGGTGACAAAGTGAGACACTGTCTCAAAAAAGTAAAAATGAAAGCCCACAACTGAAGGGAGACAGGTGGCACCTTAGACATCTGAACAGCAACCTCTGATCAAGGTTTACAAACTCAAATGTCTATAGGGACCAGGAAGGTGACATAAACGTGTACATTCAACATTTGGGGGCATGATAGGAGAGGGCATAGCACTGGCTGCAGCTGCAGAGGGTGCACCAGAACCAAAGGATACAACGTTTACTTAAAGCCTAGGCTGATAAAAGGAAATTGCCCAGCTGCATGGGGTAAGAGCTTACACCCTGAAGCACAGCACCCTAACTAGCGCACAGGATAGGCTCAGGAAATGATGCCATTCTGACCTGGAGCCCTTGTGGTCCATGAGCAGGAGAAGGGCTTGCAAAATGTTTGCTTTGAGACCTGCAGAAAGAGATCAACCGTACTAAAGAAATGGGAGGAAATATAACTATACACAAAATCAGGAAGGGGCACACGGCACATGTAAACTTTTAAGAACCGAGCCTGGAAAGCCATAACTCGCCTGAGTACGCTGGCTTGGGTGAGGAAGAGGATGGTGCCACCCTACGCAAATGTGCAATGGAAGCCCTCCATTCACTTCTTCACCACGCGACTAATGGTCACTGCAAGCTTCTCGTGCACCAGGGACCCTGGCTCTGCCCTGGGGAGGTGATGGCGACACACACAAGGCTTTGCTTTTCCAAGCTTACTGCTTCTAGCACTGCTCAGCAGAATCTTCTGTGGTAACAGAAATATCGTAGATCTGCATTGTCCTACAGGATGGGTACCTGAAGCTATAGAGCACTAGAAATATGCCTCTTGCAACTGAGGGCCAAAGGGGTTTTAGTATTGTATTCCATTTAATTTACATAGTCTCGGGCCAAGTACGGTGACTCACACCCGTAATCCTAACACTGCGTTTCAAGAAAAATAAATAAATAAATAAATTTCAATGGTCTCAGATGGCTAATGGCAGCCACAGTGAATGGTGCAGGTCTAAGGTGAGGCGTCCAGGTAAGACCCTCAGGTTGGGGAGAAGAGAAAGAAGAGCCAGGGGAGTGGAGACAGCAGCAGAATGCGAGGCAGGCCTTCCCTGAGCACCCTGTATGCCCTCAGCTCTCCACACCAACCACCTGCTCCCACTTCCCATTCCTACCTCACCCAACTCTATCACGCACCCTCCTAGGCAGAAGTTAAAAATGAATGGCATGCCTATAATCCTAGCACCCTGGGAGGCTGAGGCAGGTGGAATCCCTGAGCCCAGGAGTTCAAGACCAACTTGAGCAAGAACCAAACCCCATCTCTACTAAAAATAGAAAAAACTAGCCAGGTGTTGTGGTGGGTGCCTGTAGTCCCAGCTGCTTGGGAGCCTGACACAGAAAGATTTCTTGAGCCCAAGTGTTTGAGATTGCTGTGAGCTATGACACCATGGCATTCTACCAAGGGCTACAGAGTAAGACTCTGCTTCCAAATAAATAAATAAATAAATATGAATGGAAGAGGGTAACAAACACTCAAGGTCCAGTTTGACAAAGCCAGACCAGAGCACAGAGCTGATAAACACAGGTGCCTAATCTGATTGGATATTTTTGATTTGATTATTTTTTATTTTTTATTATTTTTTTTTTTTGGAGACAGAGTCTCACTGTCGCCCTCGGTTTTGTTGCAGTTATCTCTGTTGTTTAGCTGGCCTGAGCCGGGCTCAAACCCGCCAACCTGGGTGTACATGGCTGGCGCCCTACCCACTGAGCTACGGGCACCACCAGCCTAATCTGATTTGATACAAACTGCAGCCACCTCACACTGTGTCCCTCCCTCTCATCCTTGCACGGAGAATGACAAGGTCCCCTTCATGTTGGGTGACATGGATGTTGTAACACAACAGAAAACAAGGATTCTAAGATAACATACCTAGCTCTGCTCCCTCCATTATGACACACTTCTGATGAGTGAGGACATCGTGCGCTATACCTCAATGGTGACACTATTTTTTCAAAAGGTCAGGTTGTTCCCTCTGATGCCATGGGAGCAGAAGTTAGGAGCCGTCTACAAAACTGGAGTGGTCTCCTGGCTCTTATTTCTCTGGCAGAGTGAAATAAGAGCAGCTCTCAACGGGAGCTTCCGGGCATGCTCAAGTTTACGGGACGCCTAATGGAAGGGAAACTCAAATTGCCCATGGATCCAGACTTCCTTTTCTCTTAATCCAGGGACATGCTAGAAATCGCCAACGAGCCTACAAAAAACACAGGAATCACATGAAAACCCATATACCCTGACAGCCCGTTTACTTGACAGGAACTGACCAGCCCAACCCAGGTAATAGGGCTTGGCGGGCCAGCAACCACGGCACATGCATGAACTACACCTGGCAGAAAAGCAGCCCTGCTTTATCAGACAGAGCTGGCCTTTGCTCAGAAGGTCAGTTGCCAGAGTCATGGACAGAAGCATCCCAAACGGGAAACAGCTAGTCTGTGGGCACTGGAAAGCAAGGGGCTTCTGTCCTAGGGAGGGAAGAAACACAGGGAGAACTGCACAAAATCTTAGTGGCTTAGATTCCATGAACCAGCAAAACACAGAGCTGCTGCCAAGTCACCCAGCTATAGATAGATATGTTCAATTTTTCACATTTCAATGTTTCACCTTAAACATTGATGAAATTTTATCAATTATCACCCTATGATGGTCTGCAAATGAGAACACTTCCGTGGCTATTCTCTCATTTACGCCTGCTAATCCTCACACTGCCCCAGCCAGAGCATGTTTCACCACCCCCCAATTTAAACAGGAGGAAGCAGGAGTGAAGGGTCCAGAGGTTTAGGTTCACAGCCTGCAGCCGAATGTCACCACATCCTAACAGAGGTATTTGCTGTATCACGTTACAGGGAACTGGTCAGGCAGGGCTGTGATTTTAACTCCGGGTTTTTTCTCTAGGAAGACCCTAAAAAGGTATAAATCTCAGATGCTGTCTGTGGGGACATTCTGAAAACTGCTATGCACTAGGAAGCTAGTTAGGTGGTGCTGTAGTCTGCTGCCCACTTATATAGGACAGACACAAGCAGGCCTGTATGACATTCCTTTCAGGAGGGACATGTTGACAACACCCCTTACGTATTTAAAAAGAGGGAAGAAGGGAGGGAACAAATCCATCTAACCAGCCGACACTTAGGTGATGAAGCAGAGATTCATGCAAACAGCATTTTCTATAGGACCCTAAAATGGTGATAACAAGTATAATGTTTCAATAGCAGCTTAAGCATAAATGTCATCATTACCACCAAACAAAAATACAGGACAAGCAGAAGCTTCCAGATGACTTAGAACTCACTGCTCCATGCTGACACGATGAAGTGATGCTGTGATTTACAGAGATAAACAGTGTGATTAGGAAAACAGCTCTGCCAGTCTATGACATAAGCCAGTGGTCACGGAGACAACACATCCGTGGGTCTCTACTGCATTCAACTAACATTTCATCTTGTAGCTTATTTGTGACTCTGCTTGGCTGGATGATCCTATTAATAAATTAGAAAAGATGAGAACCAGGATTCTCAAAGTTCTAATAAGGGATAACTACATCCTTGCTGCTTCCCAGCAGGAAATGAAAATTCCTGTGCCTATAACTCTGTTATATTCCCTGTCCCTTTATAGGATCTAAATGTTGTGTCTCTGGGGAAGTGGGGAGGAGGAAGGAGAAGGCACCGTGAATGGAAGCCTTTGTTTTTTTAAAACCACCAAGGGTCTTGTCATCTCTGCAAAAAACTCTTCAACTGTGATGACATGGGGTGAAACCACACTATAATTTTCAAAAATTATTTTATGCAAATATTGATGCTCCAACTGCATATAAATTAAAATAGTAATAAGTCAAATCCTATTTTCTCATTGACTTGTATTATTATGACACGTGATTATTCTTCCTTTCTGAATAAGCTAATACCACATTACTCTGTATCCACCACAAACATAATTGGAGCCATCAAATTTTTAATGCAAGAAATTCTCACCATGGGGAAGGAGAAATGAGAAGAAGCAAGGATCACTTACGCATTGAACCCCTGCAATTTGCCACTAACATGCTATGTGCTTTAAGTACGCACATAGCATGTTAAAATTTTAAAATTTATGGGAAGGCCATGGTTTAGGACTGAGCTCCTGTACGAGGCCCCACGGACTAGACCAAACGAAAATGGAGTCACTTACACTAAATGCTACATAATCAAACTGAAACTTTAAGCATAAATGCATAATCAAATAAACTTTACAGAAACAGACAGATTCCCAAACAGATCAGTAATTCTTGAGGAGATTTCCAGTCTACCTGAGTCAAAGTAATAAGTAGAGCCTCTCTACTTTAATCCTTACAAAACAGTACACTCTGGGCTGGGCCTACACCTGTAATCATAGGACTCTGTGAGTTTGAGGGGGGCGGATTGCCTGATCTCATGCGTTTGAGACCAGCCTGAGCAAGAGAGAGACCCCATCTCTAAAAATAGCCAGGTGTTGTGGCAGGCACCTGTAGTCCCAGCTACTTGGGAGGCCGAGGCAAGAGGATTGCTTCAGTCCAAGAGTTTAAGGTTGCTGAGCTATGACGCCAGGGCACTCGACCCAGGGAAACAAAGTAAGACTCTGTCTCAAAAAAAAAAAAGTAAACTGATATTAACTACTCAGCTTTTTTTGTTTATTTGTTTTGTTTTGTTTTTTTGAGATAGACTCTTGCTGCCCCAGGTAGCATACAATGGTTCCATATAGCTCAGTACAAACTCAAACTTCTTATATGAAACCTCAAGATATTCCATGTTCTTTCCTCTTCCATGAGCTTATTGCAGACATGCAGAGTGGCATGGAAACCACGTGTCAAAGGTAGAGCCACAAAGTGGAAGAACCTGGGGCCCTAAAATACCAGTTGGAGAAGAGTCACCTGCTAAGTATAAATACCCCTGTTCCACATCCAGTGATGAAGAAATAAATTTCTAGCTGATTAAGCCACAGAAGTTATGGAGTTTATCTGTTCCATTACCCTACTCTCCCCATTCTTAAAACTTTAGATATAGTCCCTCTACCTACTGAACAAAACCCAACCTCCCAAGCGCGGTGTTCAAGGTCTGCCCCAGTCCAGCCGTAGCTACTCTCCAAGCCCCCTTCTCACTGTGAAGCGAGGCATCGACAGACCTTCTCAATCCTTGAAATCTTTGCTCTTGGAGTTCTTCCTATCAGAAAGAACCAAATCCCTTTGCGATTAACAAAATTTTGATCAGCCTTCAGAGCCTTCTAAAAAGCTCATGTGGTGCCAACCACCATGTCCTCTGGCTACTAATAAAAACAAAATAGACGTGGTTCACTCCTTTACTAAGAGTACTATTTGTGGTATTTTCACACTACTGTGTGCTTCTGGAAGGCAGAAGTGAAGAGTCCTTCAATTTTTCATTCTCAGCCCTTTCCACACTAGCTAGACTGAGTAGAGATTTGGTAAGTGTTATATGTGAAAATTAATAAATGCATAAAGAAGTAAAGGCATATTCCGTTTACTATTTGATAGTATGTCCAGGCATGCCTACCTGGCCTCAATAACACAAAAGTGAGACCACGTCCTTAGTGTTATTTTTTTACAGGTCAATTACCTTTGTCTATAATCCAGACTGAGATTTGGAAATATGAATCACTTGGACACAAAAAAGTCAAGTAAGAATGTTGGTAAATTCAGGCAAATCTACTCCATTGCTAGACCAAGAGTTCAAAACCACAAATCCATCCATCCAAATGGATAAAATAGAAATATGAGCAATGATCTAAATGCCTTCCCAAATGACCTGATAACACAGCTATAAACTGGAAACAGCCCCTTCTTTCCTCCTCCCATTCTGCCCCCACATCTCAGTCTTCAGATTGTAGCTAAATGGACAGCCCCTTATGGACTGGTCCTCCCTGCTAAGTGCTCACAGAGTAACTTTGCTCAGAGTCTTTCACGAGCACTGATATGGCTGACTGTTATTTGTTTCTCCAACAACTGTTAACCAAATGACAGCGGAAAGACTATCTTTTAAATTTTTAAAGAGACAAGTGAAAGAATAAATGAATATACAACAGAACACAAAATAACACACACAAAAATACTTGTAAGTAGAAAAAATTACAAATTACCATATGCAGCATGATCCTATTCTAGGAAGAAACAATGCCATACCCACGTGTCAACTGAAACACACAGACACAGAAAGGAACATATGGAAGGTTTTCACTCAAAATGTCAGCAATGGACTTTTCTAGCCATGGTTAAAAGAATCTGTGTGGTGCCATCATGACTCATTCAGAGTCCAGGGCAGCTTCCTACAAGTGATGGATGGAAAGGTGACCTCTGTGAGCAGGTGCAGAGGAGGGCTGCTTCTCCACTTTGCTCACCAGAGACAAAGCAGCTGGGACTGTCGAGACTGCCCATGAGCCACAGCGAGATGGCAGAGTCCACAGCATGTGTGGGGCGGCCACCCCAGCCACAGCCAGCACTGCACAGCTGCATATCAGAATTGGGAAAAAACAGCACTTTCTTTCCAGTTTCCCAGCTTGAGCTGGTTTACTACGGAGAGGAGAAAATGAAGAATGGAAGGAGCAAAATCACTTTACCTCCTTCCCTGCCACTTGCCTCCAGGCGGCCTTCACGGCTATTCACCAGAAACACTGGACTAATGTGCAAGTCCTGCCACTGTCCAAATCCAACTTCAGTTGCAAAACAGAGATTTTGCAAATGAGACCAAAATGAAGATTTCTATAGAAAAGGCTGACAGGGATAAAGGAATACAGGCAAATGTTCACCATTATCATGACAGACACTAAGCGGCACCTCCCTTCAACATTTTTGAGGGGCAGTGGGGGAAACAGTCTCACTGTCACCCTGCGAAGAGTACTGTGGCCTCATAGCTCACAGCAACCTCAAACTCCTGGACTCAAGAGATTCTCTTGTCTCAGCCCCCAAGTAGCTGGAACAACAGGTACCGTATATACTCGAGTATAAGCCGAGGTTTTTTTGGCACAAAATTTGTGCCGAAAACCCCGAACTCGGCTTATACTCGGGTCATACAGGTTATTTGATTCAGTGCGCGCACCTAATCAAATGCACGTAGTCTCCAGTCGTCTTCTGCCGTCTGCTTGAGGGGGCGGTGCTTCAGCTCAGTCCACAAGTCGCAGCTGAGCTGAAGAGGTAGGCGGCTGAACTGAACTGTATTCCACTGAACTATT
>CAUYPK010133537.1:0-11965 GCA_963574355.1 Loris lydekkerianus | reverse complement strand
CAACAATCTCATATATCAATGGGCAAGAGACATGAATAGAACCTTCTCTAAAGAAGACATATGAATGGCTAACATATGAAAAAATGTTTACCATCCCTGATTACTAGAGAAATGCAAATCAAAACCACCCTGAGATACCATCTAACCCCAGCAAGAATGGCCCACATTACAAACTCGCTAAACTGCAGATGCTGGTGTGGATGTGGAGAGAAGGGAACACTTTTACACTGCTGGTGAAACTGCAAACTAATACAACTGTTTTAGAAGGAAGTATGGAGAACCCTCAAAGAACTCAAGCTAGACATCCCTATTGATCCTCCAATCCCACTACTGGACATCTACCCAGAAGAAAAAAAAAAAAATCCTTTTATCATAAGGACACTTGCACTAGACCGTTTATTGCTGCTCAATTTACAATTGTCAAAATGTGAAAACAGCCTAAATGGGCTCCAACCCAGGAATGGATTAACAAGCTGTGGTAGATATTTACCATGGATACTATTCAGACATTAAAAAAGATGGAGACTTTACAACCTTTGTATTAACATGGATGGATGTTATACTTAGTAAAACATCACAAGAATGAAGAAGCAGAATTCCTATGTATTTAATTTTGATATGTGGACAATTAATGATCTAGTACACAGTGGGCACGAGGGAAAGGAAGAGCAAAGAGAGAGAGGTTGGGAGGGGTGGGGTCTCACTGTGTAACTCACCCCTTGGTGGCAAGACACAATTGTAAGAGAGACTTTACCTTGTTTTAGGCACTTGCCACATGGAAGAAAGACTTGGACCCCACTTCACGTATAAATCAGATTGTGATTTATTTTATCTGCACAGGAGACTGCTGCTGGGATAGCAACGGCCCTAAAGTGAGGGGCAGGAGGTCTTTTATACCATTTTTGTTTCCATGCAAGAAAGCAGAAACAAAAGCAGAATGTGACAGTTAGCTAGAGGTGTGACAGTTAGCTAGAGGTGGGGTTACAGTCAGGGGGCTATAGCCTGGTGACTGTGTGGAGTACATCATGACAGTTGGCATGGAGACAGCTTGGGAGATACAGTAGTTTGGGAACTTCATGTAGGTAATTTTTCCACCATTGTTTACCCATTGCTAGGGGGTTGGAGTTAATTCTACCATTGTTTTATCTGTTGCTAGGAATCTTTGGGAACTCAGGGAAATTTCTTGTTCTATTCTGAAACCTGTTTGAGGAATTAATCCAAGAGGTGGGGGTTGAGACATGCAGGGACTAAGGCTGAGACAGTTTAGGGCCTTTAGGGGTCTTTCTACTTGGTACTACATTCCCCACTAGTCTTTTTGGGAATTAAATTCTTGATTCATCTGTGTTGCTGGGAAGGGGCTGATAATTGGTGTGTATCAGATTCCCATCTCCAGGCACAAACTCTCTGAGCTTCAGTAAGGTTATGAACAAAGCAGTTTCAAACATTTTAGATGGCTTCATTTTAGGTGGCTGACTAAGGAGCACACACCTTATTTTTCTTACTAGACAAAAACTGCAGCAAAGACTTAATAACCAGGGGACAAAGGTGGATCAGGGAAGAAGGGCACACTTACACATTCATTTCACTCCGTGAATGGGGGGAGGGAATGAAGCCTCACTTATTGTTACCTGTTTTAGTTATTCTCTAAGCATTCACATGTATACAATTTTAACCCAATTTTTACCTGAGCTGCCACTTAGCCATAGGAGGTAAACTAACATTCTCTTAGACCCTGTGAAGGAAGGTCTAACTTTTCCTTCAGAGTTTTGTCAGTCACATTACACTTATACACTTTTACACACCTTTTAACAGAATTGTGATCTAGTGTCTGAGGAGATGATTATATACATATGAGTTTTTACTTTTCCCTGTGACATTTTCCCCCTTTTTTCTCAAAGTCTAAAAGTCTAATTAAGACAAGTCCCTGGAGGAGTTTCCTCAGGCTTCAGCCATGCGTTGACCAGCCAGCTCTCTGTATGTGACTAGAGCAGGGCAAGTTGACTGTCTCTAGATGTCATCTTTTAAGCCTAGGCAAGTGGGTCAATTGGCTTCTGCTAGCAGCAAACTCAGCAGAGTATACGGATTAGGCACAATAGGATGCAGTGTTACAGTTAAAATACAACCACTGTATATAATTCTACACTTTTTGACCAGTCTGTTGGCCCCATTTAACAGATTAGTTTAGTAAAACAGTTATCTCTTATTTTATGAGTTGACATTACAGACAAAGCTGGGCTTTAATACAGCCTTTTCTCTTTGAACCATTTTTCTCTCTCTAATTTTTCTCTTTACTAAAAACAAAATATAGTAAAACTAACTTAGTTGCTAAAATAAACTGCTTTTAGCGTACTGGGTTTGATTATTTGCATAGAATGAAGTAAGAATAATTATTAGCCATTTAGTCTTTTCTTTTAAGTTGGCTTTGTTGGAATTTTTTTGTAAGAAATCTCAGTTGGACTTGAAGCCTTTCATAAGCCCAGGTTTCATCTGTGCCATTTGATACCTGTATGCATTGGGTAAATTCCCCTTTTCTTGAGGTATCCAAGCATATTTTGATTCCTGGACCCATCAGCAAGCAACCTTTGTTACTTACCACAGATCAGGAAATGTTACTGATGGGTATCTGGCCAGTTTTCCAAAATGTTTTTTTGTTGTTGTTGTTTGTTCTGTTTTGTTTTTTAATTGCTCTATAAAGTCATTTTAATTCTTTAGTGCAGTCTTGCCATCTCTGGAAATGCTATTCTAGCCAAAGCCTTGGTAAAATAACCAGTGCTTTTATTATGTTCTATAGAACAAAACAGATTCTTATTGAACTTATGCAAATGACTGTATTGTCAGGAATTAAGAATACTTACAATTGGCTTTTAAATTTTAGAGAAATTGAGGAGAGAGGAAAAATACATGCTTCAAACTCTGCTCATAAGTACATACATTGTTTGAAAAGCTACAAATAGCTCATAAGACAGAAAATTATTTTCTTGACTTCTGGAAAACAGAACACAGAAAAAATCAACAATATTTAAAACAAAAAGCCATTACAAACCAAACCAGTTCCACATAACCAATTTCTGTTCTGTTTGAAGTTATATTAGCAATACTCATAGACATGTTATCTTTTCAGTGAAAGTTAAAGGAAATACATAATTAACTGGATTACATGTAAACTTCTTTGTAAGTTTCATTTACCCTGCACAGACATTTTACAAATATTTCAGACCCTTTTAATTTTTGTCTTGCCTTTCATTTTTCTATATAACTATTTTGTTTCAGGACAAATTTATGACATAATATCTTTTCTACAAAATTATTTTTATTCTTCCTTATTAAAACTATATTTTTATATTTATGTCTTTTTACTCATCTTTCTCTTCTCTATTTACTGGTTCCTTTTTATTCTTAATTCTAAACTTAGAAAAGGAAACTTGTATACAAAGTTTCAGTAAAGTTTCTCTAAATGTCTTTGATGTCAAAGGAGTTAGGTGTTTAACTTACCCTTAAGATTCTAAATGAACAGTGGAGGAGGGTAGTTAAACTTCTAGAGGTGAGGAAGTTGTGGAATACACAGAGGGTTATATTTTACCTTTTACTTCAGAGATGGAGTTAATAAAAGTAGGTTCATTGTCAGAGCTTGCTCTTCCCCTGCATGTTCATTTCTCTATTGCTGGGCTTCTGTCACAGAGGACCACCATGGGACCTTTATGTCACCCTGCTGGGACCCTCATCTCCATGTAATTAGTATGAGAGGGCTCTTAGGGAATGGCATCAGTCAGGGTGCTAGGGAGCACTCTCATCAGGGAACCAGAATATTGCAGAAAAACAGTGAATTAAAACAAACATTTATACTAACAGTATAGAGGAAGAAACTTCTAATTGCAGAGAAAAACTAGAACTCAGGTGTCTCAAGTCATAAAATGCTGAGTTCTAGGAAAAATTTTAAAACTCTTTTATAGTTTTTTTTATTCAGTTTACATTTACTTTCATATTTTCATATTCTCAAAACCAGAACCAGAACTCTTTCTCATATAGTTTTTAACAGGCCTGTGGGTGATCTAACACAGGGGGTGATTGTATGCCTGCTTTCATTTTAATGGTGTTCCTGGTGATGGGTGTGAATGCACATTTTTCTGGGAGCCTCTGACTGGTCAGTAGGGCTGAGGCTTCTTATCTTTCCAAAAACTTCTGATAGGTCAATAGCCTGGTAACCTGAGGTCCCCATCTTTTTGGGCTTCCCTCGGAGGCTTTACACAAATTACAACAATTGAACTTAACAAACAGTTAAATATTTTTTTTCTGACAATTCACAACAAGTAAGCACAGCAAAAATACCATGAATAATCATATTAATGTCTACTGACATTAGCCAAAATTAGGTGTTCTTACCTCCAGAGGTGGACTTACAGGTGAATTTAGAAGTGATCATCAGCTAGTCTCCCGAGGGCTCCAGGTTCCCTGGGAACCCTGGGATGTTTTCCAGGGGGGGTGCCTCCCCTCAGAGGGACACAGCCTGCTCCTCTTCTGGAGGCTGCCTGAGGATCAGCAGAATAGAAGCCAAACAGAATAATGCCAAGTGGCTGCAGTTTTAAAAGGTAAAGAAGACTTTTTTTTGTTTGTTTGTTTGTTTGTTTGTTTTTTCTTTAGTTCCAAATGAGTAATTGACTTTGGGTTTTTTGCTGAATGCCAGCACCTTATCTCAAGAGTATTTATAACATAGCAACGACAGTTCTTTTGCCAATAAAAAGAATGGTTTTACTAAACTTTATAGTAACTCTTTAATTGCTGGAAAGAGAGGGTCTCAACTGCAAGTGTGCTATTTTCAACTCCCACCCAGAAAGCGATGTCAAGAACAGTGGGAGACATAGGAGATAAAAACAAATTGTACATTAACACATTGACAGACAACAAGAAAACATAGATGTTGACACCCAAACTTGGAATTGAGTAATCTTTAAAAGGAATTCTGAAAAATCACTGGAAACAGCAAACACAAACTTGACAAACAACTCGCACATACTAGCCAAACCAACTGAAGACCCACCCACTGTGAGTCCTAAGTAGAGAACCTGACAGACTTGGGACTCACTCTCTGTGAGCCTAAAGAAGAGAAAAACTAGACAAAATGAAGACTAACTTTCTGTGAGTCCCAAAAAGAAAACCTTGAGACCGACCAGATCAGAGACTCACCCCTGGGACCTGAGGCATTAGACAGACCAGGGATCTGAGGCATTAGACAGACCAGGCAAACTTGAGACAGACTAGATACAAAGAAGACTGACAGGTTTCACACAATCTCACTGACATAGAAAGGACCCAGAGACTCATGCTCTGTGAGTCCAAATAGAAAAACAAGACCAGACAGAGACAGACAAAACCAAACCAAGGACAGTCTAGAGACTCACACACCCTGAGAGTGAGTCCAAGACCAAGCTTAAGTCAAGGTCATACAAAAAACCAAAGACAGACCAAAGACTCTTACACCCAAGATAGACTAAACCAAACTAAAGACAGACGAAAGACAGACTCACACACCTCGTGAGTCCAGACAAGACAGACCAGATGACTCGCCCCTGCAAGTCCAGACCAGATGACCCACAAACCCTGTGAGTCTAGACCAGTGACCCACTACAGCATCCTGTGCAGGGCCAGGATGGGAAGTAAATGTCATGTCTGACCTTCCCTCATTTCCCAGACACTAGACAACTGCAGTCCTCAGGCAGAAATATAGAGCCAGCTTAACGGGGCAGATGGTCCCTCCCCAAAATCTCTAGAGAACAGACAGATGTTACAAACTCACCCGGTGGCACTGAGTAATCACCAATTTGGAAGTTTTGGGGACCTATGCCCTGGTTCCACATGTCTGAGGGCTCTGGGGCAGAGCAAAGTCTCTCTGATGCCTTCTTCTGGGGCTATCAGGCGGCGTTGGACATAGGTGGGAGTCTGGGGGTGGAAAATCTCACTGGCAGCTCCAGAAATGTTGTAGGCATTTGCCACATGGAAGAAAGACTCAGACCCCACTTCACATATAAATCAGATGGTGATTTATTTCACCTGCATAGGGGACCACTGCTGGGATAGCAAACGGCTCTGAAGTGAGAGGCAGGCAGTCTTTTATACCACTTTTTGGTGCCATGCAAGCAAATAGAAACAAAAGCAGAATGTGATGGTTAGCTAGAGGTGGGGTTACAGTCAGGGGGCTACAGCATGGTGACTGCATGGCATCATCATGACAGTTAGCATGGAGACTACTTGGCAGATACAATAGCTTGGGAACTTCATGTAGGTAAGTTTTCCACCATTGTTTACCCATTGCTAGGGGGCTGGGGTAAGTTCTACCATTGTTTTACCTGTTGCTAGGAGTCTTCGGGAACTCAGGGAATTTTCTTGTTCTATTCTGAAACCTGTTTGAGGAATTAATCCAAGGGGGGGTGTTTGAGATGTGCAGGGACTAAGGCTGGGACAGTTTGGGGCCATTCGGGGTCTTTCTGCTGGGTACTACAACCTAAAAAATACAATCTGTGTAGCCTTGTTTCCTGTACCCTCAATGAATCACCAACAATAAAAACAGTTAATATCCAAACAGTTGTAAATACCTAAAAGTCAAGACAAAAAAAAAATAATAATAATAATCCAAGTAAAAACAGACAAAGGTCTTGAATAAACTGCTATCCAAGAAGACATGCAAATGAAGATTGGGTATAAAAAACAGTACTCAACATCCCTAATTATAAGAAAAATACAGGATGAAAATCACAAACCATCATCACTTCATACCTGTTAGAATGGCTATTCTTAGCAACAACTACAACAACAACAACAAGAAAACCAGCACTGGTGATGGGGAGGGTATGGAGAGATTGGAACCCTCATAAACTATTGGCAGATATGGGGAAGGCAGCCATTACAGAAAACAGAACGGTGGTGGAGATCGATGGCAGCCAAGTAACATCTTCCTTGCAACTGGGAGTTGTGAGATTGGGGAGAGAAGACTGCAGGCACCTCTGTCCTCCGGGCTCTGCCAAGAAACATCCCTTTGGGGACACAGGAAGGTAGCTGGAGGCTTCTGGACCCCCAGGAGTAGGACAAAAGGAGTGGAGAAATGGTAAGTGGATGTGTTCGGTCTGAGGCCATGGCACCTGCCACAGCCATAGCTACAACAATAGCAAGACTGCAGACAGGGAAGGCCTTCCCTGTGGGTTGTTTTGTTTTTTGGACTTGGGCACTTGGTTGAATTACCTTTGAAGACAGTGGGTGATTGTGTAAGTGACATTGAGTGCTGTCTGGAATTTGGAACTGATCTGTTGGGCCAAACAGAGCTTTCATTGTTTGGCTGCAGGCTGGGAAGCCATCATGAGACAGCTGTCCTTCAGGCTCCGCCCTCAGGGTCCAAGAGTGAGGCCCATGCTGAGAGACCTTGAGAAAGTATGTAAGTGACTTTGAGCAGTGTCCAGAGTTTGGGAGTGAGCCTCTGGGCCAGAACAGAGCTTTCATTGTTCAGGGGTGGGCCACATGTTGCGGCCATGTGGGAGAGCTGCCCTGCAGGCTCTTCCTTCAGGGTCCCAGAGCAAGGCCTGTGCTGGGAGACCTTGGGTGAGTGATCTAGTGACTTTGACAAGTGCACAGAGGTGGGGTCTGAGACTCTGGGGAAGAGCAGAGCTTTCAGTTGTTGGCATTAGTGGAGCTGCCTTGCAGCCTTGGCCTTCGGGGGCTTAGAGTGAAGCAAGTTTTGGCACACCTAATAGGCAGGTGGTCACTTTAGGAGAGATCCCAGGGACACATGCTTTCCTGGGGGAAGCCTCTGCTTAAACAAAAGAGGGATGAGGAGATATTCAGGCTATTAACTCAGTGGGGTTTGAGGGCAAAAAAGTCAGCAGAAGCCTCCAGTCTCCCATCTAATACAACTCTATGAAAATTTTGATTAGAATCTCACACCCCTGAAGATCACCTGTTAACAAGCAATATTCAACTTTGAATATATTCAAAGATATGTATATGTGTGTGTATGTTCTTTTTTTTTGTTGTTATTTTTCATTTTTCTATTTTAACTTTTTACACTAGGATTATTTTTTCTTTTTTCTTTCTTTTTCTTCATTTTTCTAAGTGTAAATATAATATTTCACTGTTGCCTTCTTTAATAAGAAGAACTTAATTTTTGCTAGTGTTTCTGCACCTGTTATTTGGTCCCCCCCCCCCAATTTTTATCCTGTAGGGTTTTTTGTTTGTTTGGTTTGGTTTGGTCTATAATATTTTTGTTTTTGCTCTCTATTTGATGGAGGTGGAGTACTGTGTCTGTTCATGCTGTCAAAGAGCTGAAGACCTCAAGGGACCCACCAAACCCAGCACCCCCAAAGGTAGGGGAGTATTTAAGGTGTGAATCCAAATACACTGCTGTACACCTTTATTAATTGTCTCCCTCTTTCTGTGTCTCTTTTCTTCTGTCAGTCTTCCCTTTTATTCACCCATTTTCTTTTTCTTTTTTCTTTTTTTTAATCTTTTTTCCATTCTTGCTCTTCATTTTCCAATCCTTTTAGTCCTGTACCAAAAGGACTCCTCAAAACCTTAGGTCAGAAGCATGGAAACTTCAAGAACAAAAAGAAGTGAAAAAACTATTAGTGCAAGGAAACAGACAAAAGAAAACACTCATGAAGAAGAAACAGAAGAAAAATCCTGCAACACAAAAAAACAGAACACAACTATCCCTCCAAGGGACCATAAGGCAGCTACAGCAGATAATTCCATCTATAAAGAAATGTAAGAAATTACAGAAGGGAAATTTAAAATACAGATGATAAAAACAATGAAGGAAAATAATGAGAAAGTGGAAAATAAGCAATAGGAAATCCAAAAACATAATCAAATAAGAGATGAAAAATATGAAGAATAAAGAAAGGAACTTAAAGATGCAGTAGAAAGTATCAATAACATATTAGACCATGCAGAAGAAAGAATCTCATAGGTAGAGTGCAAAGCTCTTTAAATAACTCATATAGTTAAAGAGGCAGAAAAGAAGAGAAAAAAAGCAGAATATTCACAGACAGAATTATGGGACTACATGAAGCGTTCAAACATATGAGATATAGCTATTTCAGAAGGGGAAGATAGAGGAATAAGAATGCCCCAGAGGAATGCAAGCCATATTCGAGAATATTATAAATGAAAAATTCCCAAATATCACTAAAGATTTTGACACACTCCTTTCAGAAGGATATTGGACCCCAGGTCACCTCAACACAAATTGAGCTTCTCCAAGACATATTGTGATGAACCTATTAAAAGTCAAGACAAAAGAAAAAATACTGGAAGCCACAATGAGTAAGTGCCAATTGACCTACTTGGGCAAAACCATCAGGATGACTACAGACTTCTCAAATGAAATTTTTCAAGCCAGAAGATAATGATCATGTACCTTTAGTAAAGTATCTCAGGAATGGAAAAAAAAAAAAAAAAGTATCCAATGTACTCAGCACTACTGTGAAAACAATTCATAATAACTCACACTTGCATATGAAAAATGAAACACAACTCTACATCAATTTTGAAGCTATGTTTGGCAGGATACAGGATTCTAGGATGAAAATTATTTTGTTTAAGGATGTTGAAAGTGAATGACCAAGCTCTCCTGGCTTGGAAAGTCTCAGTTGAAATGTCTGCTGTCAAGGTAATGGTTCTGCCCTTGTAGGTCAATTTGTGCTTATTTGCAGGATTGCTTGCAGGATGTTATCCTTCATCTTGACATTGGACATGTTCATTACAATGTGTCCTGGAGATTCTCTGTTGTGATGACCCAGGGTTTGATATCTATCTTAAAGGACTGTATCAGGATCTTTTGTAAAACTTGGGAAGTTTTCATCTGTGATAGTTTCCAGTAGAGCTTCTATACTTTTGGGACAATCTTCTTCTCCTTCAGGGATTCCTATTATTCATATGTTTGAACACTCCTTTGCATCTCATAGTTCTCTAAGCACCTATTATGCTCTCTCTCTCTCTTATTTTATGACTTTGTAATACCTGTGGACCACCACCAAAGTAAACATCTAGAAGCCAAAGACCAGAATTTAGCTTCAAGAATGACACAAAAGATTAAACTACACGACAAACTACCTCACAATAAGATGAATAGAATTCTACCACAACTATTGATACGTTCAATAAATGTCAATAGATTGAATTCCCCCACAGAAGAGGCATAGGCTGGCTGACTGGATTAAAAAAATACAAGCCATCCATATGCTGTCTTCAGGAGACACACCTAGACCTGAAGAACAAATCAAGGCTCAAGGTTAAGGGATAACAGTGTATCAAGCAAATGGAAATCAGATGAAAGGAGGGTTTGCAATCTTATTCTCAAATACAATTAGTTTCAAGGTAACTTTAATTTAAAAAGACAAAGATGAACACTTCATATTGGTTAAAGGAAGACTACAAAAAGAAGACATCTCAATACTAAACATTTACACACCTAACTTAAATGCTCCCAGATTTATGAAATAGACCTTGAGGAGTCTGAGCAGTATGATATCCCATAACACCTTAATAGTAGGAAAATTCAACACCCCTCTGACAGAACTGGACAAATCCTCTAAACTTAAACTAAACAAGGATACAAAGGACTTAAACATAACCCTAGATCAAATACAAAACACACCATCTCAAAGTAAAAGAATATACTTTTTCTCATCAGCTCATGGCACAGATTACAAAATAGATCACATTCTAGGATAAAAATCAAACCTCAGCAAACTTAAAGGAATAGAAATTATACCATATCTCTTCTCAGACCACAAGGTCATAATGGTGAAGCTCAGCTCCAACAAAATTGTTCATCCCCTAAGAAAGTCTTGGAAACTAAACAACCTTATGCTGAATGGTAGTTGGGTTCAGGACGAGATTAAAGAGGAATTTGTTAATTTCCTCAAAGATAAAAACAATGAAGACACAAGTTACCAAAACCTCTGGATAAAGCAAAAGCAGCCCTGAGAGGAAAATTTATAGCACTAGATGCCTACCTTCAAGGAACAGAAAGTAAACACATCAGCACACTCACAAACCACCAATAGAATTGGATAAATAAGAACAATCTAACCCTAAACCAAACAGAAGACAAGAAATAGCCAAAATTAAATTAGAGATTTTGAAATTAAAAACAAAATTAATCATTCAGAAAATTAACAAAACAAAAAGTTGTTTTTTTTTTTTTTGTTTGTTTTGTTTTTTGAGAAAGTAAATAAAATAGATATGCCCTTGGCCAGAATTATTAGGTCATTCCAAAAGTTTTGTCCGTTTTTATGAGTCTACTTTAAACTGTAATATCTCAGTGAATATTCATTCAATTTAATCAAAATAAGCGCCATTTGAATCAATGCACTTTTGCCAACGTAACACAAGTCAATTAATTCTGTTGGCATAAAAATTGGGTGCTCGAGATTCAATGAAGTCAACGAAGGCCGTTTTTGCTAGGTCCTGATTGGCAAAGGTTCTACCGGTGAGAAAGTTATCATAGTGCTTGAAAAGATAGTAGTCAGTGGGCGAGAGGTCTGGGGAGTATTGTGGGTGGGGCAGAATTTCAACGCTCAATTCCTTTAATTTTCGGACGGTGATTTGTGAGACGTGTGGCAGGGCGTTGTTGTGCAGCAGGATCAGACCTCTTCTGTTGACCAGTGCTGGCTGCTGCTGACACATTTTTTGGTACATTTCATCGATTTCCTCACAATAGGACTCTGCTGTGATGGTTTGACCTGGTTGCAGAAAGTTATAGTGAATCACACCAGCTGCTGACCACCATACAGTAACCATGATCTTTTTTTGGTGGGGTTTCCCCTTTGGGAAGTGCCTGGGTGGCTCATCGGTGTCCAACCACTGTCCTGAATGTTTCCTATTGTTGTAGAGAATCCACTCTTCATCACACATGATGATCCCATCCAAAAAAGGATCGTTTTGGTTGCTCAAAAGCAATGAAGAACAAACCTCGAAA
>CAUYPK010133535.1:0-10116 GCA_963574355.1 Loris lydekkerianus | reverse complement strand
TACCTGTGGTAGGCCTGTTAATTTAAATGTATGTAAGTATATTCATATGCATGGTCACTCCCAAACATTCCTTTTGGGGTGTGTGTGACTAAATGATTCATCTAAAGCTGTGAAAAAAAAAAAAAAAAAGAATCCAGAAGTTATAGAAATGACAAACAGAGCTGAAAAGGGTATTACTGACAACTGATTCACCCACCCCTTAGTTGGCTGTCTGTACCAGCAGTGTAGTCGGTACTGAGATGCTAACGCTAACTATTCACGGAGTTTGTAGCTTAGCAAGCCAGGGACCCCACATCTTGGGGTAATGAATGAGGACCTGGAGAACCAAAGAGGGAAAATGAAAATTCTGTATGTGTATGTGTTTGAAATCACAGAAGAGATACACAACCTGAAGAGATAAATAATTTTAGCCTCACTTTTTACATCTGGCTTCACCTGTTTTTTCTCTCAATCAGAATCCACACTTGCTTATTGCCCTTCACCAGGCTAAGCTGTTTTTTCTATTCCTTGAATACGTCACGCAGTTTTCTGTCTCTGCTTCCATTGTCCTGTCAGAACTGGCTTCCCTTCTCCTTATTCAAAAGCCAACTCCTCTTCATCCTTCAAAATCTGAAGTGCCTACCATGACCTCTCAGTCTTGCTGTGATGCTTACTCTCCTGCTACCCAGAGGAATAAAATACTTCCTCATTTGTCTTCTCATAGCACTCTGCACAGACACCTGTTGTACTTAAGATATATCAATGTCATTTGTTGTTTATATATCTGGTTTTCTTGCTGAACTCTGAGATTTATTAAGGTAAAGTTTATATTTTATGCATCTTTGCAACATCAGTGCATAAGGCAGTGCCTGACTCATAGTGTATATTTTTGACAAGTATATACTAAGTATATTTAATAAGTGTATATTAAACAAAAGAACAGATGAATGAATGAATCCTATCAAATGAACCTCCTGGTATAAAAATTTGGTCCCCTGAAAGCTACACATAGCAGTTCTTCCACCAACATCATAGGATTTCAAAGATGGAAAAGATTTTGGAGATCATCTATTTCTAAACCTATAATTTAGCCTGGGAGTACATATTATAATGAATTGGACTTTTCTGATGGCACAGAATAAATTATGTTATTGTGCTTTGGTTCAGAAGGATCTTTGCCTGGACAAAGGATCTCCTGGACAGGTGCTGACTTAAGACTCACCCACCTATACAGTCAGATGAGTGTTTGGCTTCTGCGCTCTCTGGGAAATGATTTAGGCTTCAGTTATACAGGGAGGAGCAGAGAGAAGCCTGGGAAAAGTTAAAAATGTACCAAGGGGCTTTTCTGCCCAGGGGAAAATGGTCACATACTGTGCTAAGGACCTCACTATTTAATAACCCTCCTGACTCTTGATTCCTTCCTCGTGCCCTACTCTTTTTCTGTGGAACTTACTAACTTCTAGCATGCCATACCACCTAATTATTGATCATGTCTATTGCTTATTATTTTCTGGCTCCTTTCTCCGCATACATCCAGACCTCACTGATTTACCATGTTCATGGTAAGCACTGAGTTTTTGCAGGCCTATGGCATGATGTTTTAAAGCAGTTATTATTAAACTCAATGGTGAAGGATGTGTTTCTAAATTTCCAATCACTGATGGACCTAGGTGTTGTCCTGCTGTGCATGACCACACTGTATCTACCTAATCACATGGGTTCCACAAGACCCCAACCATGTTTACTAAGATCAGTCTGTTGATCGTTTTCTTTGATTCCATGTTAATAGCACATTGCTATTAAATTTTCTAGTGCTTATTTTCAGCCTTTGTGCTTATTTCATCACACATTGCTAACATACCGGTCATGGGCGAGAACTAGTCTTTAGGACACACTTTGGGGGGCAGTAATTAGAGGGTGGACTCCAGCATCCATTGGCCCAGGCGTGAGTTCTAGCTCTACCCTTTCCTAGCAGTGCAGCTTTAAGCAAGTTTTCTCAATCTTTCTGGCTTTCAGTTTTCTCCTCTGCGAAACAGAGATACTTAACAGTAGCGCCTCCAGATGGCTGTTGTAAAGATGACATGAGTTTATGTATGTGAATGGCTGAAAACAGTGGCACCGAGTTGGTATTCAATAAACGCCAGCTCTTATTAGTAGCACTTGACCTTTTCTCAATCAGGAACATTCCCTCCATCCTTTGGCTACTAAATTTCCCAGCCAAATGTCATCTTGGGAGTGCAAGAAAAGGTAACTGTCTGGGAGGCTGGAGGGAGGGGAGGGCAATGCCCTTGTGCAGAGCCTGGGGGATCTTTGCCTTTCCTTACTGTTTTCCCCCTTTCCTTACTGTTTGGGCTATTTTGTGCCTCCAATAGGGACACTAAAGAGGATATACTTTCTTAGATTTGAATGGTTGAAAGGAAGAGGTATTTTTCTTGTCTAATTCTCTCCATCTTGCAATGAAGTTGTCACTTCTAAGTGACACTCAGTGTATCCTGGAAGAGGTGAGAAGGTGTATACATGAAGCCTGTATCATTTCCCAGAGAGTGCAGAAGCCCAACTCTCATCTAACTTTATAGGTAGGTGACTCTTAAGTCAGCACCTGTCTTGAGAGAAACTTTTGTGAATTGTTAATAATGTCCTGAGCAGGTGTTAATGCAGACATATCCTGGAGGATGACATTCCTCCAACCATGATAAAAGTCTGTTTGTTAAATGGATTTGTGTATATAAACCCAGCCCACTTCCTGAAAAATATCAAATAGACACTGCACTTTGACATGCTGAACATTTAAAACAGATACAAGAGAACAGTCAAGTAATAAATGAGGAGGAAATAAATACTGTGTACTAGATTGGTTTGTTTAATTTAAACAATATTTAAGGAATAACTTGACTATAATTATATACACAAACATATATATATTTATTATAAACTCTTACGTAACACATACTGTATTCTAGGTACTGTTTTGTGGTTTTATCTATATGTTTTAACCAATTTAGTTGTCTTAAGAGCACAAAAAATACCAATATTATCTTCTTCCTGAGATGCAAATAGGTTGAGTGGTTTCTCCAAGGCCACTCTGGAGGTAATTAAGAGAACTGGGATTCAGACTCAAACAGTTTGGCGCTACCAGCCGTGTTTTACACCACTACACTGTACAGGATGGTTAGAGTTCCAAAGGCGAAACACATCAAAAGAAGTACAACTGCTTCATGGGCAGGTAATAAGAATTTGGCCATTGGGAGCCACGATGAGTGGCTCTGGTGGTTACTTCCTGTCTCTGCATCTCAGTTCACCAGTCTCACGAACGGGGTGATTTCATGGGCCCGTCCTTCAAGGTTCTTCTGGTTACATACGGGGGTGTTTGCTTCTAATTAGCCCACATCTTCTTCCTGGGTGGCTCTACTTTGTTTTGTTCTGTCTTCTACCCTTTTCTTAGCATCTCCTTCCTTTCCTGGTTGGTCTCATTTATTGTCTAATTTCTGTTACAATAGTTTGGAGGAAATGGTCCAAGGTGCTCCTGCATGAATGACAATAAATCCACCAGGCACAACCCTGGGACAGATGACAAACATAAAGATTCACAAGTGGGACAAAATCAAGGGACACCCAGCTCTTCATCATGACAGTCCTCCTGCTCTAGGACTGATACTCCCTCACCTCTCCATACAAATGTTACAGAGAAGTCTGAGATCAGAGGAGAATGGAAAGAAGAGTGAAGGACAACCGTACATTATAGTGCTCCAAAAATCTGGGACAGCGTTTGTTTGATACACCGACAGATTCATAATGCCCAGCAAGTTTCCTTCTATCTCCTAAACATTTGATAAATATTATTGAATAAAAGCTACCTAGCTCCACCCCATCCTACACTAATCTCACCTTTACAAAGACTACCAATATTTATATGGCAATGGAGAGTTTTTATATTACTTTATATGTTTTCTTTTTTTAATGAAATATTTTTTATTAAAATAATAAAAGTAGTAAAATAAAATGTAAACTGAAAATAAATTTAAGAATTCCATGTTATGGTTTTACCCAGGTGCATGTAGTTTTAACTGTTATCAAATTGATCTTCTCCCTTTTTAATTGTATTAGATCATAACTGTACATTACTACCTAAAAATACCCAATGTACTCAATACTATTATGAAATCAATGTATAACCACCAACACTTTCATATGAAAGATGAAACACATATATTACTTTATATATTTTCAATCATCTCACTTAATTCCTCTTTGATTCTCCTGCACCAAGACACACTCTGCTTACTTCCTATTTTTTAAGAGGACTTCCCTCTGCAGCAGTGAAAATCTTCTCTGGTTTCTCCATCCTCCCTCTTGAGGCAGAACAAGCTTTTTAATTTTGTAAGCACCTCGTAGGTATTAGGAACTCACCCCAAGTACTAAAAACTGAAGAAGAACAGAAAATCCAAAGATATTAGCTGGTATCAGTGACTAGAAAGACAAGGAAAAGAAGATACCAGATGGATTTCCTTTTGTTCAATGGTCAACAGCACTAAGAGCATCTGCAGAGATAGACGTGACTCACATGGAGATAAACCACACAGCGGAGGAGGACCCACAAGATGGTCTGTCTCAGTGTTAGCAGGAGGAGAGAAGACCCTTGGGATACTTCCTGTGGCAAAAATCAGGAAGAAACAGTCTGGCTTATTCATGAGAATATTAGTCATGTCTGCTCTTCCACTGCCCATGGCTGACAGTGAGAAATGGTGGGTGCTGAAGGTGAGTACAGAAGATTCCTATTTTATTATTTTATGTAATTATGAAGATTTAATCATTAAAAGCCTTGCTTTAGAGTGTCTTTGCCTACCCTTTTGTTTATTAGAAATTGGATTTAAATAATTTCTAAGATTTTTCAAGCCCCACTGCTAAACCACGGGTTTGCCCTGGCAGCTTCACCAGGCAGCCACGGACTTACTTCTGTTTGTGTCTCTTTGGAACATGGAGAGTGGATGGTGTTGTAAGGTGGTGTCAGGTCATGCAGAAACTCACTCATCCTGAGTCAAGGTCCTGAAAAAACAGAATATTGGGGTAGGGATTATTTTGTGAAGGAATCATCCACTTGTTCAAGGTTTAATCAAGTTGACTAGGCCAGGCATTGTGGCAGACGCCTGTAGTCCCAGCTACTTGGGAGTCTGAGGCAAGTGGATCACTTGAGCCCAAGAGTTTGAGGTTACTGTGAGCTGTGACATCATGGCACTCTATCAAGGGTGAGAAACTGAGAGTCTGTCTCAAAAACAAACAAACAAAACAGACAAACAAAACAAACATATTGAATGAGAGAGTAGTTTTTTATTTTCCTGAGTGAATTGTTCTGCCATACTGGAAATTAAACTATGAGAAAGTAATTTCTTAGGTTGGGGTTCCTCTGGGTCCAGTTTTACAGAGGATATTCTCATCTGAAGAACTCATAAAAGGAAAAGGAACTGGAATTTTCTGATGCCTGCTGTGAACCACAGGCTATGCACAGGGGCTATTTGAATACATGCTTATTTAATGCTTAAAGTTCTGCTGCAAATGATGAAACAGATGTTCAAAGTAATTATATAACTTGCTCCAGGGTCAAGCAACTGATAAAATGTTGTAGAGCCAGGCTTTGAATTCTAGGATTGCTGAGCAATTTCATTATAGCACACTAC
The DNA here is from genome assembly GCA_963574355.1 of Loris lydekkerianus. Classification (NCBI taxonomy): domain Eukaryota; kingdom Metazoa; phylum Chordata; class Mammalia; order Primates; family Lorisidae; genus Loris; species Loris lydekkerianus. The sequence goes on along the minus strand of CAUYPK010133535.1, from coordinate 4,465 downwards.
ACCCCCAAAACATTCACGTGGTCGAGTTTCTCTCTCTCTTTTATCTTCTAAAACTACTCTGCTAAATAAAGGCATTGACTATGCCCATGAGTAGGGAAGAAGAGCAGAGGGGCTGAAAACATGCTACTCTTCTGCCTTCCCACCCAGCACAGTACCAGCCTTGGAAGCAAGCCACAACATGTCTTCTCAGTACCTAACCCGGGAAACCTGAGCACCCACCCAAACCCCTAGAGTTCCCCCATCCCATCCTTTCTTTTGCCAGCTCTTTCTCATTTCTACAGTGACTCCTTCACATTTTTATCACTCTCTCCAAGCATCTTATCATCCTCTTTTCAGCAGATCACCTTTCTCCTGAGACATCAGAAATGAAATCGTTCAATGCTCTTCCATGAAAAGCTGTGTACCTTCCATTCTTTATTTCTCTTCTCCCATCTGAGAAGGTGGGGATTCCCTCTTCATGTTCAAGCTAATTCTCTCTTATGTGCCCTTGACAATAGTCTTCCTACCTTTAGCTTCAAAAGGCTGCTTTGTAAATTATTCCCTCTCTTTCGTAGATTTCCAACTTTCCCATCCAGCTTCTTCCTTCCACTCCACCTTTTGCCTTTCTGAAGATTTGACCATCACAGAAATGTTGCCCCTTGACCCTGAGCCCTTACTCACATTGCCGTCCCTCTTATCCCCTCCTCATTCACTCTCTACTTCATGTCTAACTCATTCACTGACATTTGCCTAGTCCATTTCTTTTTGGAGCTCCTTTAAGTTAAATGTCTAATAATTTCCTTCTTGAAAATGTTTTATTTTGCCACATCTCATGGGTATTTTTTAGTCCTTAACCTACCAGCTCTCTTTTCTGCATTTAAATCACCCATCATTTTTAGCAAAATATTCTGTTCTCCACTTATATTTTGGACCTTGTCTTTCTGGACCCCTATTCCCTTGTTCACTTTTTAATTGTTGATGTGTCAGTGGTGACCGATGGGTGGAACACTTCCTCCTCATTTCTAGATGGCATAGCCTATGGGACATTGCATTCTGAAGTGCTTCACTCTCAAACTCACTCACTTCATCTAAACCAGAACAAGTGTCCTACCCTCTACTATTTCCTGTTTCAAATTAGCAACACCACCATTTGCCTGGATTGCTATACTATTAGCTGGATAGTCAATCTAATTGTTCTTATGTCCTCCCTATTATCTACCCACATCCAGTAATAAAATCCACACCTTTCCTTGGTGAATATTTCTTGAATCTCTCCTTTCTGCTCTATCCCCACTTGCCCCAACTATGATGTTTTCATACATGCTTGCCTCAACAGTTTAACTACTTTTAGGCTGGTCTCCAAGTCAAGTTCTCTCTCTCTAAATCTGGTTTTTCCTGTAGATGTCGGTGTAATTCACCTAAAATTAAAATCTGGCCTTTCCACTCAATTTAATTCTTCTTCTTTATTATTTTTTTTTCCAATTTTTAAAACTGAGGTAAAATAACATATCATACAATTTATCCTCATAACCATTTTAAGTGTACAGTTGAGTGGCATTAAATGCATCTATAATCATCACTCCATATGCATCTCCATAATTCTTTCATAGTGTAAACTAGAAATTCTATGCCCAGTAGACAGGAACTCCACTTTCTCCTCTCCCCTCAACTCTTGGCAACCACTGTTCTACTTTTTTTTTTTTAAATATTTTGACTGTTCTAAGTATCTTATATAAATAGAATTGTATAGCATTTTATTGTAACTTTAATTTACCTACCATAGTTTCCTTGAGGTTCATTTATTTTGTAACAAATGCCAGAATTCCCTTCCCTTGTAGGTTTGAATAATATTCTGTTACATATATATGTATATTTCACATTTTGCTTATCCATCTATCCACTGATGGTCACTTAGGTTGCTTCTATATTTTATCTATTATGAATAATGCTGCTATGAACATGGGTATACAAGAACGTACAAGTATCTTTTCTAGACTCATTTTTCAAATCCTTCAGGTTACATGAGGTAGGATAATTAAGTTTGTGAACACATCCTAGAAAAAGTGCTGCAAAGTTCATTGCTGCATATCTTTATGGTCACCTTCAAAGTACTCACATTGGGAAGCTGTGCACTGGCACCAGCACCTAGTCCTCCCTTCAAAACACTTTTTCTAGGACATGTTAGCCAACTTAATCATCCGACTTCATATACTCAAAGATAAAATTGCTGCACCCTTTGGTAATTCTATTTTTTTTTTTTTTTGAGGGACTTCCATATTGCTTTTCACAGTGAATGTACCATTCTACATTCTCATCAACAGGGCATAACATTCAATTTCTCCACATCCTTGCAACAAGTGTTATTTTTTGCTTTTTCTAATAGTAGTTGGGATCTTAATGATGGGTGAGATTAATTTTATTCTTGTCAAATAAACTTTATGCACCTTTGTGTGACATATAACACTTGATACAATCTGTTAAAAATGATGTGAAACTTGCAAAGCATTTAGAACAGTGCTTGGCACATAGTAAGCTTTCAATCCTGTTAGTTTCCTGAGGATAATGTTGATGAAGATGAAGAGGATTGGGATGATGGTGATAATGGTCTGGTACTTCTTTCAAGAGCCTCAGATTCATTTTTGCCATTCTCTCTCAAGCTACTCCAAATAGCTCATACTTCTATCAAAGACACATGATAATATTTTACTTCTGTTCTATTTTTCCAGACAGCCTGATGTGACATTCTCCCTGTACCTCTTCTGTGCTGGCTAAATCACCCTTCTTTATTTCTCTTTCAGGTGTAATCGCCACCTTGAAGAAGTCTTCCTTAGACACTGCAGTGTGGTAATACGCTTCCTCAATGCTTGTCAACCTCTGTGACTACTGTGTATTTTGATTGGATATTTAAGTTAAGTCTGTCTGTATCTTAGATGGTGAACTTCAGGGATGAGATGCTCTTGTTCAATGGTTTATCCCAAGCCCCAGCACAGTCTCACGCAGGGTAGGTACTCACTGTAAGTCAGTTAAACAAGGGAATGAATGGCAGAATGAAAAATCCAGACATGAGAGTACACACTGGAAAAGTGACAGAATTCTGAAAATAAAAGGCAGAGATCGGCCTCAGGCCTCCCTTCAGGTGTGCAGAGACTTGGCTCTGCTATTTGACATTGTTCCAACACTTCCCAGTTCAGTGACTTTGCCGTCTGCTTCAAGGACATGCTTTTTTGAAACTTGCTTTATGCAAGCTTCGTTTCTTAGTTTGGGTCCATTTATGAGGAATCAAATATCCTTAAGGGGATACATTCTAAACTGTCTCTAGTTACCAGGATGTGAATAAAAATGAAAAAGGGATTACAGGCTTCTTTGGATGGACAGAAGAACAGATACTAGAAAACCTGTAATTATCTGAGGAGGGGCAAAGGGGAAGGGGATGTCTCCACGGGAGGAAACGGCTTCCTTCCACTCCTTGGCCAGGGAGAAACTGCCTTCCTCACAGTTCTGTACAGGACTGGCCTTGACACTTCCTCTGTCTTAAATTGCCCTCAAATAGAAGGAAGATAGCAAATCTCTAGGCATGATTAAGAGAACCTTTTAAAGAAACAAAGTCCACAGGAAACAAAAAAAGGTCTGTACAAAACCATAAACAGTTATAGTCTTTAGGCCTTTTTCACTCAAGATTGTTAATCAGCTCCATTTCTAAGGATGGAAGGTTTGATGTTTGTGCACATGCTAATCAAACCTTGCCAACAGCGAGGCTCACGTAAGACTTACCCTGCTGCTAAGTAAACACCAGTTGCTATTGGTTATCACTCAACTATAAAGAGTTCCAAGCCAAGCGCTATTGATCCAAGTAGAAGAGATAAAACGGTAAGGACCTAGTGTGCATGTTCTTTTCACAACTGAGCATTAACTATGCCTGGCTCATGTGACTGCAATTGCCACTGACTTTGCCAGTGATAACAGCCTACGAGAGGCTGCCTTCAGAGGTAGGGACAGTATGGGCCTTGTATGAAAAGCATGGAGCGTGGATCCAGACAGATCTATTTCTGCAAAAATTATTATTATTATTGTTATTGTTTTAATCTGGTACCTGTCCACTGCCACTACCTTTGTATATTTTGAAGTCTGTTAGTCAATAGGTGTCTACAAATTCGGAATTATGATATCTTCCAGTCCAATTGAAACTTTATTAGAAGATGTTATTTAAAAACAAACAAACAAAGAAACAAACACCTCTTATGATGTTTCTTGCCGTAGAGTCAGCTCTGTATCTATTTAAAACCGTTATGGCCACATCAGCTTTCTTTGGGTATACATCTGGCATAGATTTCCCCGTTTATTTCCAACTTTCAATATCTTTAAAAATTGTTTTTTTATTGTTAAATCATAGCTGTGTACATTAGTGCAATCACCTGTACCCATTCTAAGATGCACCATAGATGTGGCCCCACCCATTACCCTCCCTCCCCCAAAACTTCCCCCCCCC
>CAUYPK010133534.1:0-19949 GCA_963574355.1 Loris lydekkerianus | reverse complement strand
AAATGTTTGGTAGAATTCTGATGTAAATCCATCTGGTCATGGCCTTTTCTTTTTAGGGAGATTTTGTATAGTTGATGCTATTTAAGAACTTGATATAGTACTGTTCAACATTTCCACTTTGCTCTGGCTAAGTCTTGGTAGGTGGTGTGCTTCCAGGTATTGATTGATTTGTTTCATATTTTCAAATTTGTGAGAGTAAAGTTTGTTGTAGTATTCGTTAAGGATTTTTTGAATTTCTGAGGGGTCTGTTGTTATTTCATCATTACCATTTCTGATTGATGAAATTAGAGATTTGAGTCTTTTTTTCCTGGTTAGGTTGGCCAAAGGTTTATCTATTTCATTGATCTTTTCAAAGAACCAACTTTTGGATTTATTGATCTGTTGTATAATTCTTTTGTTTTCAATTTCATTTAATTCTGCTTTGATTTTGGTTATTTCTTTTCTTCTGCTGGGTTTGGGGTTGAAGTGTTCTTCTTTCTCTAGTTGCTTGAGATGTTCCATTAGGTTATTAACTTCCTCTCTTTCCAGCCCCCTTTCTAACTGTTTTCAGTATACAATAGCATTAAAAATCAAACAGTAAATGCAATTCAAGAGGTATACCCAATTGTTAGAATTTGCATGAATCTGGTAATATTTGTTAGACAATACCCATATATTGAAGTGAATGAATTTTTTAAATGCCAGGGTTTATTATATGTTAAGTGAATTTATATTTAAACAAATAATTTAGAAGTTTTATTTACAGATTTATTTATTATTTTATTTTATTTTATTTTATTTTATGTTATTATTTTATTTTATTTTATTTTATTTGCAGTTTTTGCCTGGGGCTGTGTTTGAACTTGCCACCTCTGGCATATGGGGCCAATGCCCTTCTCCATTGAGCCACAGACGCTGCCCTAAAGATTTTGTTTAATTTAGTGTCTTACCTTCCTGTATTTTAATTGGGTTTCTCTAAACTGAAATGAGAATTCAGCATTTTGTAATTTTAGACTTAGAAGATAGTGCATTGTATTTAGATTGGGACTATGACAATTGACTTTTCCACTTAAAAATTTGTATTAATAAAATTACTTTGATTCGTTATCTCATTATTACTTTTATTTGTTTGCCATATATTTTATTATAAACGATCTTGAAAATATTAGATATATTACATGAGACTTAATTCTGTTTTGACATTATGAATGTAATTTTTACTCTGGTGCTATAATATGTTCATTTCCAAAATCCAATAGAATAATGATGTTTAGAAAGTAGAAATTTATACTAATTGGACTTAGTTCTTTTACATAATATAGTAGAAAGACAGTAGATTGAAAAGCATTTTAATGTGGCTATCAAAGGTTTATTCAAAATTGTAAGTTGCAGGGTTTCTCTTCCTGAGACCAGTAGAGGTTCACAACAATTTACTTCACATTTCTCTGCCTAATTGTAGACTTCTTGAAGGGTTTACTTCATTTATCATTGTATTTAAAATGCCTTACTCAGTATCTGATAGAGTATCTCTTCAATTAAATACTTACTAAATAAAATTAAATAATTCTTAGTTTCTTTGGGAAATAATTTTCACTTCAATAATAAATGTGCATAAGTGAAGGTGGACAAGAAATGTTCAGAAATTCTAAACATAATGTTTAGCAATTCTAAACAGTAGGAAGAAGAAAGAGTTGGAAGTGAAAAATGGCAAATATTAAAATCATATTGATTTACTCTGTATTTATTTGTAAAATTGTAGCAATAAATTATGGAAGCATTTGAAATCACAAAAATTTAAATGATTTGGGTGGTTCATTAAAAGACTTTGTATATTTGAATTTTTTTAATATGCTACATTATTTTGTTATGGGAATTTCTCTCTTCAGTAGGTCCTTAGTCTCCAGGATTCAAAGACTGAACCCAGGGATCACTTATCAATGGTAAGACAGGATTTATTGAGCAGAAAAGAATACAGAGAAAACACCAGAGCTTCTGGAAAAGGGAAAGACTTAAGTCATAAAATCTTTCCTTTGCCTGGGTACTTTGTCTAGGGATGTGGATGGATAGATAGATAGATAGCCTAACAAATGAATAGATACAGTCCCTTCATCTCTGGGCAAAATGTTAGTGCCTTCCTATGCCTAGGAATTTGACCAGGCCTGGAAAATGGGGCAGTTCCTTCCTCAGCTGCAAGTGCAAAAGGAGGGAGACAGAGGCCCAGGGTAGAGACACTACAGCTCTTCCCAGTGTCTCCCCAGGAGTTGTCTGACCTGATTAGCTACTGGAGCCCTCTGCAGCCCTTCTGCCTACCCTCTAATCCACTGGCTGCTCTGCCCCCTTATGCACCAAAATGACCAGGTGGGGACACAGAGGCATGACAAGTCTTCCTGTAGGCTCAGCTGGGCCACCAGAGCTGATACCACCCTGTATCAATTTTCCATAGGTAGACTTTGAAAATAGTTACAAAAAGTAAATAGCATGTCTTACTTGATATTATTCTTTTTTTGTTTTTAGATGATTTATAAGCAATTACACTTTTAGGCTAAACTTCTGATTTGTATTTCTGGGAGATTAGAACACAGCTATATTACTCTAACATAATGTACAAAATAAGTGGACAGAAGTAAATATGTCAATAGTAATTAATGCCTGCCATAATTTGAATAAACCTTAAAAGCTGTTGTGGTAACAGAAAAAAATGGCAAATTAGATAGTACTGAAGGCCAGATTCTCCATAGACATACAGAAAAATGAAGAAAAATGTGTCAGAATCAACATTTTTGGAGCCCTGAGAAACAAAGGTTTATTGCAACAAAAAGAATGCTGAGTCAGAAAAAGACAACTTAAAGACAATAGAAAACTTCACAACATTTTTACTTTTTCTTCCACTACTCCAAGGGCTCAGCAGGAGTCTTGAAAATGGCAACCCATGAATGATCCAGGCAAACTTTATTATTGATTCTGGAACAGACCTTCTTTTCAAATAATTGTGCTTTTCTGTTTTAAACTCTCAAGGGGATAACTGAAAACATGATGTAAGGTTCAACCATTTGTTTCACTTACCTCAGAACAGAAAGGCAGCTTTAATGAGAACATTCCTCAAAAGATCATAAGGTGAAGGAATAACTCATTGTTGCCTCAGGTGAAAGCTTATAGTTGAGGTAAACAGGTATACCAAATGTCTAGAAGGAAAGTCTGGGGGGACTGTTTCTCTGAGAAGTTAGGGAATTCCTTATGTCCACATATACAGGGGAATTTGCAAAACCTAATACATGCATGCATGCACAGTGTAGGACACATCTTTAGAAAACACCTCAGAGTATAAGCAAGAAGTGAAGGCTAAGGCAGAGTAAAAAGCCAGTTAATTTTGAAAACTGCCCCAACAATCTACAAAGATATAAAGAAATTTTTCATTCTTCTTCTTTTGCAGTTATTTTTTTCTTTTGGTGTGACTACAGATATTCAAAGGAATCTCTGTCAAAACACAAGTCTGACCACAACATACAGAATAAAGATGTAAGAATTCACACATTCACACAACCAAAAATACAAACTCAATAAGTCACTAAATAAAAAAAATTAAACACACTTCAAGAAACCAAGTTAATCTTTGTTTCAAGATTGGGGGGAAGCAATCTGATTTTTATCAGTTTCAACAACAAAAACAACAGAAAATTTATAAGCACAAAAGAAAAAAGAAACAATGAACCATTCACATGAGAAATTATCAGAAATTGTAGGTTTTAAATTTAATATGCTAAATATGTTCAAGAACTAATAAAACCACTAAAAGGGAGTGAAACAAAGTCAGAAGAACAATTTCTTCATAAATATAGAATAGCCATAGGGAGAGAGAAATTATAAAAAAGGAACCAAATAGAGATTCTGAATGTGTAAAACAGTAGCTAAAATGAAAATTTTGCTAGAGAGGCTCAACATCAGAACCTCTGAACTCATATTTGAGTATATAGAAGAAAGAATAGACAAACATGAAGAAAAGACCACTGAAACTATCCAGAGAATAAAGGAAAAAAAAGGATAAAAGAAATATAAACAAAGTTTATAATACATGTAATAAAATCATCAATACTATCAAACGTTTCAATAGAATGGCTATAGTAATAACACATAAATATGAAAAAATAACAAACGTGGACAAGAATATGGAAAAATTGGGAACCTCATAAATTGTAAGTGTGATTAAAAGTTTATCTTCACTATAAAGACTAATTTCATAGTTCCTTAAAGATTTCAACATAAAATTTTCATAAGACCAGTATTCTATTCTAGGTATATACTCCCAATGATTGAAAATGAATGCTCAAACCAAAAGAAACTCACAAGGTTCATAGCCGCACTATTATATATAGCCAAAAGTTGCAAAAAATACAAATATCCATCAATAGGTGAATGAACAAAATATGATATTTTCACACAATAGAATATTCTTCAAAGAAATTAAATACTAATACAAGCTACAACTCAGATTATCACAAAAACATATAAAGAAGAGAATACAGGCTCAAAATGTCACACAATGTATGAACAAGGTGGTTATGAGAAGTGATTACTTATTGAATAAAGGATTTTCTTTTATAGTGATGAAAATATTTTAAAACTTAACATTGGTTATAAACTTATAACAAAATTGTTAATACCAGTGAATTTTAAACTCTAAAATGTAAATTTTATGCAGTGTGATTTTTACTTCAGTTTAAAAAATGCATTCATTATAATTCTCTTTGAAAATTTATATTATAAAGTAATATTTAAGAAAGATCTGACCAAGAAGCTTGATAACTAATAAAAGTGATTTTATTTTTTTTATTTTTTTTAAATTTTTTTATAGATAAAAATATGCACCATAGATGTGACCTGACCCATTACCCTCCCTCCCCCTAAACCTCCCCCCTCCCTTCCCCTTCCTTGGCCCTTTCCCCATAGTCTTGTGGTATAGTTGGGTTATAGCCTTCATGTGAGGCTATAGTTTAGCTTCATAGTAGGGCTGAGTACATTGGATACTTTTTCTTCCATTCCTGGGATACTTTGCTAAGGAGAATATGTTCCAGCTCCATCCCTGTAAACATGAAAGAGGCAAAGTCTCCATCTTTCTTTAAGGCTGCATAGTATCATTTATTAGCTATACTAGTTTTTTTGTGGATTCCTTTGGATTTTCTAATACAAGATCATGCCATCTATAAATAGAGATGATTTTACTTTTTATTTTTCAATATGAATGCCATTATGTTTCATTTTCTTATTAGTACAAGGTTGAATAGAAGTGATAAGAGAAAATAAGATCCTTGTCTTGTTCCTGAGCATTCAGTCTTCCACCATGAAGTATGATGCCCTTCATAGTTTGTTTTTGTTGAGTGTTTTGTCATGTAAACTAAACGTGTTGAGTTTTGTTAAGTTCTTCTTCTTCTTCTTCTTTTTTTTTTTTTTTTTTTTTTTTAGCAATTCACAAACAACTTTTATTGCAGAAAAGAAGAAGCTATACAAAGTGAACAATATGTTCCCAGAGAGAAACAGGTCAGTCTCCATGTGTGAAGAAAGACTAAGTTTGTTTTTTTTCTAAGTCTGTAGAAATGAACACACGGTCTTTGTCCTCTTTCTTTCTTTCTTTCTGTTGATACGCTATAGTAATTGACTTCTGGATGTTTAAACCAACTTTTATTCCTGGGATGGTAAATCTATTCATTAGTCATGTTGTATGAGCCTCTATATGTTGCTAGATCTAGTCTTGTATTATTTTACTGAGGATTTTTGCAATATATTCACAAGACAAGTTGATCTCTAGTTTTCTTATGGTATCTTTGTTTGGTTTTGGTGTCAAGCAAATGTTGGCTTCATAGAATGAGTTAGGCTATGTCCTTACCTCTTCCATTTTTTGGATGAGTTTGTGAAGTATTAATGTTAATTTTTAAAAAATTGGTTCACCAGAAGTCACCAGAACTTGGGCTTTTCCTTATGAGAATTTTTTTTTTTTTCTTACTAATTCAATTTCCTATAGTCTATTTAGATTTGCTATTTCTTATATTTTGCTATTTTGTGTCTTTCTAGGAATTTGTCCATTTCATCTAGGTTATCTAGTTTTTTTGGTATGCAAGTTTTATTGTATTTTCTTGTAACCCTTTTTATTTTGTAAGGTTGATCATAATGTCCTCTCTGTTGGACCTGATTCTAATATTTTTGAGTTTTCTCTTTCTCTTGGACAGTCTAGCTAGAGGTTAGTAAATTTTTTTATCTTGGAGAACCAGCCTTTGGTTTTGTTATTTTCTGTGTTGTTTCCATTTTCTATTTTATTTATGTCTGTGCAACTATTTATTATTATATCCCATCTCCTTGCCTTGCATTTAATTTGCCCTTCCTTTGCTAGTTTCTTAAGGTAGAAGTTTAGGTTATTGATTTAAAATCTTTCTTCTTTTCAAATACAGGTGTGTATAGTTCCCTCTGAACAATGCTTTAGTTGCATCCCATAAGCTTTAGTATGCTGTGTTTTCATTTTCTTTCATCTGAAAGTATTTTTATAATTTCCCTTATCATCAGTCTTCTTTGACTCATTAGTTATTTTGAAATGTCTTTTGTTTTTTAATCTGTCATATTTATAAATTCTTATTACTATTACTGTGTTTTAAGATAGAATTATATGGCACAGTCTCAAATGCTTACTTTCTTTGGATTATGACCCTTAGTTTTAGCTTGTCTCAAAAGAGAAAGTTTTTAACAGAGGTAGTTAACAGAAGAGTAGGACCTTTACTCTTGTTTGTTATCAATAGACTTTAACATTTATGATATGTAATGAAGACAGACTTCTTACTCATAGGCCCATCTAAAATCTAACATCTTTAATATCTTACCTTTATAAGAAGTTTTCTGTGGAGGAAAAGAAAAAAAAACACTGACTAGCAGGTTTTTTCCTTAATGGTAGGGGACAGGCAGGTAAGTCTTGTGAGTGTTTTCCTTAGTATCTACTATCTCCAGCTCACAAATGCATAATAGGACAAAAAAAAAAAAAAAAAAAGAGGTAAAATAGATAGAGGGTAAAGAGGTATTCTGCCTTAAAGCCAGATATTTAAATTTTCATGTGGTTCTATGTCAATAGAAATTAATTTAGAAAGGGGGAAAAAAGCTAGATGTTTGGGCTGTTATCATAGTTTTCTTTGGAGTTGGTATTGGTGCATGAAAATCCACAGAGCCATGTTAATATGGTTCTTCACAGAAGAAATATGAGTAAGAACAGGAGAATAAAGTGGTTATTATTGAGTTTGTGAAAATTTTATGAATTGGTGAGAATATTTTTAGCTAACAAATATTTAAGGAATTCATGGGGTTGACATTAGGTTTTTTTGTTTGTTTGTTTGTTTGTTTTGTTTGTTTTTTGAGGCAGAGCTGTTGCCCTTGGTAGAGCACTGCAGCATCATAGCTCACAACAACCTCAAACTCTTGGGCTAAAGCGATCCTCTTGTCTCCAAAGTAGCTGGGACTACAGGTGCTTATCACAAAGCCTGCCTGTTTTTAGAGACAAGGTCTTGCTGTTGGCTCAGGCTGGTCTCAAACTCCTTCGCTAAATCAATCTACCCATCTCAGCCTTTGATTTTAGTTTTAGCTTTTGATTCTTGTTTCCTAATTAACTTCCACTATCTGTTCCTTAATTTCATGACTTATGAAATACATAAAGTTCAATTGTTAAGGTAACTAGTATACTAACCTACATTTGTATAATGTTCTCTTTACTAGTACTCTCATATACATTATTATACTTAAGAATTACAAAAATTCTGTAATATACTTGACTCTCTTGAAAACTTAAAGCATTAGCTGGCACCAAAAGCCAAAAAGTTTAGCTTATTACTGAGTAGAGAAGTGGTGGTTATGTGGTTTTAAATTTAATTTCACAGGAAATGACATAAAATAGAGGAATCTTGGATTCATTTACTATGCCTTTCTAATAAAGCAAGAAATAAAATACTTCCAATTTAAATATTTTGCTACCATGAAAACTAAACAAAGGGTTCTAGCTTTTGTTTGATACTTTTATGGCTGTGCTAGGTTTGTTTCAAAACTCACTTTTAAGTCCATGAGGTGCACTCGGTTCTCTTGCTAGCTTCTCAAAGGCAGCCAGTCCTGAATTAATTAAAATATGAATATATTGCATTATAGTGTTGTATGATTGGTAACTCATTTTACAACACAAAGAATAGCTATCATTATCCATTTATTCAACTATAAACATGGATTTATGCTGTAATATATTGCTTTTAAAAAACTCTAACAATAGGAGGGTCTTCTGGGGTTCTTTGGGGACAGAGGAATCTGAAATCATGGATCACCCACATATGCTTTGAGATACGCTTTAGATTTTTTTTCTTGAAGCTCTGCAACTTCTCTAAAAATTGAATGTTTTGTAGAACAGACCTATGGCCAGTGGTGGCAGAACTTGCTTTGTGGTGTTCTGGGAAAAATCTTTCGACTTGTTAGCTATACACTGTATAGCTAGCTCATTGTGCTTTTGAAAACGTTGGTGGTGTTGTTATGTGTTCTGGACCATCAATGGAGCTTACAGTTAAAAATTCAGATACTGTCTTTGCAGAAAATCTTAGACATTTCTGTAGTATCCAAAGAGGTGACATTTGATTGCAAAAAGCCCAAGTGATCCAAAATCAAATATTTGTAAAAGAGTAATTGGTTTGAAAGGAGACAAAATCCTCACTACTAGTTCATCCGATTTCTTTAAAAGCCATAGTTATGTGCCAACAGGTCATGTTTGGTTAGAAGGTGACAATCTACAGAATTCTACAGATTTGAGGTACTATGGACCTGTTCCACATGGACTAATAAGAGGATGGATCTTCTTTAAGATTTGGCCTCTCAATGAGTTTGGATTTCTACATGACAGCCCTAAGGGACACAGATTTTCTGATTAGCAAAAATTTATTCTTTTGACTTGATTATTAGCCCCTGTTCAGGTGAACTTATTACTGCCATTGAAAACATGTACTTACCAATAAACTATTTGCTATACAAAATAAAAAAATTCTAACAAATACACTGTTTTAATGCAGGCTGATTTCAAAATACTAAAATTATTTAATTGATGAGACATAATAGAAGCATAATTTAACAATTTAGTGACATTTGGATCATCTATTAGATAATCCTGCAGTTGGTACCATCTCAGAGATATATATTGTTATATTGGAATAAAGCCAGGAGGATGTGTACAGTAAAAAAGCTCTAAAAGAATAGTTTTTTAAGTTTATTTTATTTTCTTGAGACAGAGTCTTACTCTATCGCCCTTGCTAGAGTGTTGTGGTGTCACAGCTCACAGCAACCTCTAGCTCTTGGGCTTAGGAGATTCTCTTGCCTCAGTCTCCCAAGTAGCTGAGTCTACAGGCGCCCGACTATTTTTTGTTGCAGTTTGGCCGGGGCTGGGTTTGAACCCGCCATCCTCGGTATATGGGGCCGGCGCCCTACCCACTGAGCCATAGGCGCTGCCAAAAAGAATAGTTTTTGAAAAATTGAAACTATCTTGGGAGCTATACTGAAGCAGCTAGCTTTTAAGGTGATGGTATAAAAGACAGATTTTTTTTTCCCCCAGAACCTTGACATAATATGTTTTATGTCAGAGCCACCCCATAAAATGCTAAATACAGTTATTGGTTGTCATGATATGACACAGGATTGGTAAAGGTGGCTGATTTGCATTGGTTTTCTGGTTTTCTTTCTTTCTTTCTTTTTTTTTTTTTTTTTTTTGAGACAGGGTCTTGCTCTGTTGCCCTGGCTAGAGGACAGTGACATCATCATAGCTCACTGCAACCTCCAGCTCCTGGGCTCAGGCAATCCCCCCCTGATAAAATAGCTGGGACTGCAGGTGTGCACTACCATGCTCAGCTGATTTCTTTTTTTTTTTTTTAATAGATGCACAGGAGTCTCATTATGCTGCTCAGGCTGGTCTTGAACTCCTGGCCACAAGTGATCCTCCCACCTTAGCCTCCTAAAGTGCTAGGATTACAGGTGTGACCCTCTGTAGCCAGAGTTTGATATCCTTGACCTAACCATTATACTTAACGCACTAATGAGCTCATCTTTATAGGGTCAGTGTGATGCTAATAGTGATTTCAAATAAATCAGATTTTTTATATCCAAATATTGACCCTTTGAATTTTGCTAGCTTAGAAGTCTTCTTTCTACATTTATTCCAGTGATTTGCCACTGTTTGAATTTTCCATTTTCTCTATCAGAATTGCTTTTAAAATCTTAGGAATATTCTTGTCCGTACACTGAAAAGTATAACGTTTTTATTCTCTGAGGGTGATTTTCAGAAGGAGCTAGACATCATTCAGAACTTTCTCAGAGAAATACTGTGGATAATCACACATTGTTTGGTAATTAAGAGAGAAGTGTTTAGCTCTAAATAATGAGACATTTTGTTATGGCTTATGAAAACTGGCTCCAATAAGCTTTGAACAATGGCTTTATCGGAATTAATGTACTCCCTTTTCAAAGTGACTGCTGGCTGGGTGTGGTGGCCTGTAATCTTAATATTCTGGGAGAAGGAGGCAGGTCAATTGCTTGAGCTCAGGAGTTTGAGACCAGTCTGAGCAAGAGTGAGACCCCCATCTTTAAAAAATAGGTGTTGTAGCAGGTGCTTGTAGTCCCAGCTACTTGGGAGGCTGAGTCAAGAGGATCTCTTGAGCCCAAGAGTTGGAGGTTGCTGTGACCTGTGACACTATGGCACTCTACCAAGGGGGACAAAGTGAAGACTCTGTTGCAAAAAAAAGAAAGGAAAAGAAAAAACCGTATTAAAGAACATTTATTTGCTATGTAAGTTCAGGTTTATGTATTTAAAAATTTATCATCTTTACCTCATAGTTACATCTTATAAAACAACTTGAAAAAGTTTGAAAGCTAAACAGTGAAAAAAATAAAGTTACTTTTCCAGCCACCTAATAATTGTGCCTTGCAAGGTACATGAATAACAGGGATATTGAGAGGATATTTTATGATACCAGTAGGAGCAGGTAGAAATCTACTGAGATAGTCTAGAGTTGTAATTATAGGTTTCCTAAGGTGGAGAAGATTATCCTGAAGATTTCAGGGACTTTTTTTTTTTCTTTGAGACCAAGTCTCATTTTGTTGCTCAGTAGAGGGCTGTGGCATCATAGCTCACAGGAACCTCAAACTCGTGGGCTTAAGCGATTCTCTTGCCTCATCCTCCCCAGTAGCTGGGATTACAGGCGCTCACTACAACATCCACCTATTTTTTGTTGTAGTTGTCATTGTTGTTTAGCTGGCCCAGGCTGGGTTTGAACCCGCCAGCCTGGGTATATGTGGCCAGTGCCATAACCACTGTGCTATAGACACCACGCCGATTTCAGGGACTTGTTATGTGTTCCTTTCCTGGGGAGTGCAACCTGCATCCAACCTGCATCCTGATTTTGTGAGGACTTTTTTTCTTTTCTGTGGTGTCAGATATCACAGAAAGTATGCCTGGAACTTTTTTTTGCTAATCAGCTTTCATTACTATTTGTGTATTTAGTTTGTGGCCCAAGACAACTCTTATTCTTGTAATGAAAAAAAGAGGAGGAAAAAAGTTTGGGACACCCCTGGTTAAGCTTAACAAATTTGAAATGGAGTTTATAGCCAAATAGCTTTTGATACTTAATGTGGTTATTTATTTATTTTTGGATACTCATTTATTTTTATATACACACACATACAATTTTATACACATTTTATTTTTCTAATTATAAACATTTAAAATCATAAAAAAGAGAAAAAAACTTCTTATAATTATACCTATCAGAGGAAATCATCATTGACCTTGTTAATTTCCTTTTATCTATTTATTATTTTATAATGAGATCATAATGAACTTACAGTTTTGAATATTGATTTTTTGACTTATTTTATTACAATTATTTTCTCAGTAATTTCACAGTAAGAAATTCTTCATAGACAAATTATTTATTTTATTTATTTTTTTGCAGGTTTTTTTGGCTGGGGCCGGGTTTGAACCCACCACCTCCCATATATGGGGTCGGTGCCCTACTCCTTGATCACAGGCACCACCAATAGACAAATTATTTATTGGTGATCTTTAGTTTTTATTATCCATTTCCATCTAGTTTATAAATTTTACTGTTAAACTAAACCTTATTATCAAATAAATGAAACTTAGATGATTTCTTCTCACATTCATATTTTCAAAAGTAGTAGGGAAAAAATTACGAGGCATAGTATTAGGGAAAAAATTATGCTTTTAAGCTTTCTTAGATTATGCTTTCTTAGTTCCATAGGCTTCACTTATTTATTATTTATAAATGTTCTCTTTGCTAACATGAAGCCATAGTCACTTTTCTATACCCAGAACTAAGCAAAAAAAATTTATTTCTTCTCTCTCTTGCTGAAGGTGGTTGGAGGCAAAGTAAAGAAGCCAGGTAAGCGTGGTCGGAAACCAGCCAAAATTGACTTGAAGGCAAAACTTGAGAGGAGCCGGCAAAGTGCAAGAGAATGCAGGGCAAGAAAAAAGCTCAGATATCAGTATTTGGAAGAGTTGGTATCCAGTCGAGAAAGAGCTATATGTGCCCTCAGAGAGGAACTGGAAATGGTAAGAAAACGTCAGTACATAAATAAAAAAAATCAACCTCAGCTTAGCAGTCAAAGAAATAATACATTAAAACATGAAGATACCAGTTTTCAATTATTGAGTCGGCAAAGATTATAAAGAATAGTAATGTCTTAGCTAGAATATAGGCAAATAGACATTTTCCTACACTGCTGGTGGGAGTAGAATGTACATGGCTATTTCATTGAGGGATTATTTATGAGAGAAGAAAATGGAAAATAACCCAGCCATATGTAACAAAAGAGTAATAAATATACTACATATACTAAATATAGTAATAAATTATACTATATTCATATATTGGACTGATTACTTTGTAGTCAGTAAAAATCTCAGTGCACATATATATTTGCTGATGTAGAAAGATATTCACCACATATTGCTAAGTGGAAAAAGTAACATAACAACATGTAACTATGTTTAGCATACCATTTGTGTTTAACTTGGGTAGTTGTTGTAGATATGTAAAACAGAGTAGATGAAACAGAATCGAAACCCCATTACTTTGAGCTCAGAGAGGAGGTGACAAGTAGTAATACTAGGCTACCTTAAGTTTTTAGAAAAGAAGAGAATAAGGTTGGGATGTGAGAAGAGGGACATGAATTGTCCACATATACACTATTCATTAGATTTTTTTAATATGTGGAATTTGAGCTCCGCTATAAATTATTTCTTGTTTTCTGCAATATGTGCTAGTGGAGGGCAGAATCTTTGGTCTGCTTTGTCCTTGTATACCCCAAAGTCTCTAGTAACCCCTCCACCGTCCCTAGTGTACACTCTGGCAGGTAGTAGATATTTAATGGTTGTGAAAGAGAGAAAGATTACTCAAATTTATTTCTTTATTTTGGGAATACAAATAATACTGTGACAATTATAAAAAAAAAAAAAAAAGATAGAAGAATTCTAATTAGTGGCACATTGTGAGGTGTACTTTCAATCAGAGGGGCTGTTTAAATCTGTCAACACTCCAGTGCATCACAAGAACATTCACCAGCAGTTTTTCCATGCTCTTCTGAAAGATGCACACACATCCTAGGTTATAAAGAGATAATATCATGGAGGGTGGGGTTCCTAGCAGCCACCTTGACCTCTGGTCACAGGAGTTCTTTCTTATGTCCAGTATTTGTACCAGTGGTTTCTGAGCTCTGATGAATAAAATTTTACTTATATATATTTTACACTTTTCAGTACAAGCAGTGGTGTATGGCAATGGACCAAGGAAAAATCCCTTCTGAAATAAAGGCCCTACTCACTGGAGAAGAGCAGAACAAATCTCAGCAGAACTCAAGTAGGCATCCCAAGGCGGGGAAGACAGATGCTAATAGCAATTCCTGTGAGTACAATTCATAGGAGAATTTATATTTAAGGGAATCTCTCAAGGTAGGATTTTTGTCCTTAGTATGTCTTTAAATAAAACGTTGATGTCATTTGTAATACACTAATAAGTGAAATGGCATTAGAGTCTAAATATGGAAATGCATTTTAAGGGAGTCTATAAAGAGCAACAGATGACAGAGTAGCACTAATCTAGTTTTTATTAATAATGCTGCCTTTTGTTTGCATTTTGATTCATAATTTACAAAGTACTTTCATTCATATTTATCCTAAATATTTCTTCCCATAATTGTATTAAGTAAATATACTTATTATTTTATAGATGAGGAAATAGCAGAGAGGCCCTTAAGGTGCCCAGAGTCCCACAGCTGTAATGGTGGAACTTACCTTCACCTAGTCTAGGCTCTCTCTAGCCCATACTAGAATTTTTTTAAATTGAGATGAAATTCATATAACATAAAATTAAATATTTGGAAGTAAAAGTTCAGAGGCATTTACCGTGTATACTCGAGTATAAGCCGAGTTTTTTTGGCACAAAATTTGTGCCGAGTTCGGGTTTTTCGGCACAAATTTTGTGCCGGAAAAAACTCGGCTTATACTCGAGTATATACGGTAGTACATTCACAATGTTGTATAACCACCACCTCTATCTAGTTATAAAACATTTAATCACCCCAAAAGAAAATCTTGAATCCATTAGTTCTTTACATTACCCCCCCCCACTCCCAGTCCCTGGCAACCACAAATCTGCTTTATCTCTAGGATGTACCTACTCTGGATAGTCCATATAAACAAAATGTTATACAGGATGTAACTTTTTATGTCTGGCTTCTTTTACTTAGCATAATGTTTTCAAGGTTCATCCGCATTGTAGCTTGTATTAGTACTATGTTCCTTTTTATAGCCAAATAATATTTCTGTGTATATGTATACCAAGATATTTATCCATTCATCCATTGATGGACATTTGTTTCTACCTTTTGGCAATTCTTTTTTTGTTTGTTTGTTTGTTTTTAGACAGAGTCTCACTTTATCCCTTGGTAGAGGGCTATGACATCACAGCTCACAGCAACCTCCAACTCCTGGGTTTAGGTGATTATCTTGTCTCAGCCTCCTGAGTAGCTGGGACTACAGGCACCTGCCACAACGCCCGGCTATTTTTTTTGTTGCAGTTTGGCCGGGGCTGTGTTTGAACCCACCACCATTGGTATATGGGGCCCGCGCCCTACTCACTGAGCCACAGGTGCCGCCCTTTTCACTTTGCATGGCATCACAGCTCTTGGCAACCTCCAGTTCTTGGGCTTAGGTGATTCTCTTGCCTCAGCCTCTCAAGTAGCTGGGACTATAGGTGCCCGCCACCACACCTGGCTCCTTTTGGCAATTGTGAACAGTGTTGTTATAAATGTGTATATATGGTATTTGTTTGCATACCTAATTTAAAATTTTTTTGGATATGTACTTAGGAGTCAAATTGCCAGGTCATATGGTAATTCTATGATTAATTTTTGAGGAACTGCCAAACTGTTTTCCACAGTGGTTTATATTCCTACCACCAATGTCTTACTGTTACGATTGCTCCACATTTCACCAACACTTATTTTCCATTTTTTAAAGTTGTAGCCATTCTGGTGGGTGTGAAGTGTTATTTCACCGTGGTTTTGATTTGCACTGCTCTAATAACTAATAATGTTGGACATCTTTCCATGTGCTTTTTGGCCATTTGTATGTCTTCTTTGGAGAAATATCTAAGTTTATGCCCATGTTTTAATTAGGTGGTTTTTCATTTTCTTGTTGAGTTGTAAGAGCTCTTTCTTTATTCTAGATACTGGAACATTATCAGATACATGATTTTCAGGTATTTTATCCCATTCTCTAGACTGTCTTTTCACTTTCTTGATAGTGTCCTTTGATGCACAGAAGTTACTAATTTTGAGAAAGTCCAGTTTCTCTGTCTTTTGTTATTCACACTTACCAGTGTTACATCTAAGACTGCATTGCCAAACACAAGGTCTGGAAAGTTTATCTTCTGTTTTCTTCTAAGCATTTTATGATTTTAGTTCTTTTATTTGGGTTGTTGACCCATTTTTGAATTAATTTCTCTATATGGCATGAAGTAGGGGGTCCATGTGTTACATGTGGGTATACAGTTTTTCTAGCACCACTTTTTGAAGAAACTGGAAAGATTTTAGAATGATGATGTCATGTGTTTATTTCTTCATTGTAACTATTCTGGGAGTGCTTGAAATAGTTATAAGGAAATGTTATAAATTATCTTTTAAAATTTTTTATAAAATTGAAGAAATTGGCTTTTCTTTTTTTTTTTTTGAGACAGAGCCTCAAGCTGTCCCCCTTGGCAGAGTACCGTGGCGTCACAGCTCACAGCAACCTCCCAACTCCTGGGTTTAAGCGATTCTCTTGCCTCAGCCTCCCAAGTAGGTGGGACTACAGTTGCCCACCACAACGCCTGGCTATTTTTTGGTTGTAGTTGTCGCTGTTGTTTGGCAGGCCTGGGCTGGATTCGAACCCGCCAGCTCTGGTGGTATGTGGCTTGGTGCCTTAGCTGCTTGAGCTACAGGTGCTGAGCTGAAAAAATTGGCTTTTTGATAACTTTTCCTAGATGAAGATAACATTTACCTTAATCTAAATTAATGAGAAAAAGCAAGTCAGCTCTTTTTTTCTTTCAGACTATATCTTTAAAAAGTAGCTTTTCTATAGATGGTGAATTGAAAAAAAAAATACCATGCATTTAAAAACATAACCAAAGTTCATTGACTTTAAAAACATTTTTACAGGGCAGGTGTGGTGGCTCATGCCTGTGTAATCCTAGCACTCTGGGAGGCTAAGGCGGGAAGATCACTTGAAGTGAGGAGTTTGAAACCAGCCTCAGCAAGAGCATGACCCCATCTCCACCAAAAATTGAAAAAAATAGCTAGATGTGGTAGTGTGGACCTATAGTCCCAGCTACTTGAGAGGCTGAGGCAGGAGGATCACTTGAGCCCAGGAATTTTAGGTTGCAATGAGTTGTGATAGCACCACTGCAGTTTACCTTGTGTGATGGAGTGGTCTGAAAACAAACTACAACAACAAAACCAAAACCATTCTTACACTGACAACTTTATTTTTCAGGGTGAAGATCATATGAAATGATGAGTCAGTGATTGAATCCAATTTTCTGATTCCCATGGAGGATGGATGGGCGAGAGTGTACTTCTTGACTTCATTTACTACCTACTGCTCAGTAGTCATCTCTGTAAATCTCCAGTTTCTACCAGAATGTTTGAACATAGGTCTCAAAGGATCTTGCTTTAACTTTCAACACTTAGAAAATTTATAAACGTTCAGAGTTATTTTGGTTGGTATTGCCACCTGTGATATTTAACACGTTGTGATGCTTGAAAACACGGATAGAGAAAAATGGGTAAAGACTATATTTTTGCACCTTATCTCCACATTGCTTTATCAGTTAATTTATATTCTTTCCATGTAAGTCATGTAATTATATGTGTAAATGTGTTTAGGTGTCACCTCCTTTCCTGTTTTTGATTGCCCTTTAAAGAGAAACCAAATGAGCTGATTACTGACTGTTAAGTTCTCAGCCTTTATGGACCTAATCTTATATCTTTGTATTTACTTGAGCAATGTTTATTTTCTGCATGAACCATGATTTCTCCTGTGAGCCATTCCAGCATAAGCTGTGAATATGTTTTAATGAATATATACATTTCTATTTTTATAATCCTTAAAGATACACCTGCTTTAAGTAGTACACATGTTAACAAAATCTATCAGGAAAACCCTTAAGACAGCCTCTATTTAAAACTTTGTTGCTGTCTTCTCAAACTATATTTATAAAAGTTTGCTAGGGCCAAATCCATACTTGGAGAATAACTTGTCAGATTTTATTTTTAATTAAGAAGTAATCTGTCAGGCATTTGAGCAGCACACATTAGTTTGACAGCCTAGAATTTGTACAAGTGTATGTATGTATGTATGTGCGTGTTTTCTATTGTATGATCCATATGTATGTGGGGAAGACAGGAGTGAATGTTCACACACATTTTCCTGTGTACTCAAGTAAATTGGAGAATTTTTCTTAAGAAAACAGGATGTGAGTTTCTATCCTGAAATCTGAAACAAAACGAGATAAATTACTAGTAGATCTAATAGTTATAGCCATAACCAAAAAAATTAGTTGCTTCCTTGACATGAATTCTTTACGAATGTGTCTGAGCCAGGAGGAAACACATGGTGGTCACACATCTGGCTTAGCTCTGGCTAGGCCTCCACCATGGAGTAAAGCACTGAAGCTGGAGTTGTGCACTGCACCACAGCTAGCGGCCTGGCAGGACGTGCAGAAGGGCAGAGTAGCTCTTTCTGGCTCCTATCACAGCTACATTTACTTTCTTCTTGACCACCAAATGGATTGATGGTTGAGGAATCAAGGTCATAATATGATACACTCTGATAGACTGAGGAAGCTTTTGATTTCCCCAGTGAGACACTTCATCACTCTCTTCTCTTTCCCATGGTTAAAACATGAATTGTGTTTTCTATTGCAGCTAAATTATAATTTTTCTGCACTCTAATGAAGCAAACATTTGGCTTCCAAACAAAATATGTTTTGTTATAAACTGGCAGGGTAAGAGAAGGCACTATAATCTAGAGTGTTTTGAGGTAGAACATGAGATAGACCATATAGTTGAAGATTACAAGGTACTTTTCCCTGTTCTCTCGGGTTGTGTATTTGAATAAAGTGCCTCCCCTTAGCCTGGGTTCCTAAAGACCTCTTCTGCATAGGTTGCAATCTCTAATTTACGGCAGTCTAGTTGTGTGTGACTACTGATAAACCACTAGCCCAGCTTATTGGGTCTCTCTGTGTTTTGGAATATTGGGGGTTCAAGAGTGTTTAATGTCTTTTTAGGATCATAAATGTAAGTAGACTAAGGGTTGTTGATCTTCAGGCCTACAGAATTTAAGTGTTCTAAATACAGTGTTCAGATTGTAATGAGGTATGTTTTTGCCATCTGGTCTACTCAATTGTATATTTTTATTTTGCAAAACAACCCAAGATTTACTTTATGTTGCTTTGTTTAGTATCTTTTGAATTCCCAGAAGAGTTGTTTTCAAAGTAAACATTCCAAAATGAATGTGGCTCTTCAATGGAATGTCTCTATTGTGCTTGAAGTATTTCTTCTCTGATAACTCTAAATTACAGGGTCAATTGAGCTTACTCCCCTGATCCTCTAGTATCTTTACAAGAGCAGTGACTTTGTCCTCAAGTAGAGGATGTGTCATTTTTGGTGAAGGTGAATTATTCATTTGAGTTTATTCCTAAACCTGTCTATGTGGTATTTTGGAGTAGATCAAGCCAAGGGAAAGTTCCCTGGTTTTAAAAAGGAATGTTTTGATTGCTTTGGGTATTTGTGCTGGCTGCACACTTGGCCACTTCCAAGCATGTTAATAAATGTTCACTGACTAAAACAGCTGGAACATTTCCTTCCTTCCCTGTTCCAGTTAGGGAGCAGGGTACTGAATGCTGCAACCCACCCCACCACCTGTGTTGAAAAGAAGGCGCAAAGAAACAGTTTCTTCTTGCTGTCTGAGTAAACAAGAGTATGTTTTCTTTTTCTTTTTTTTCCCCAAAGAAAGGTAAAGGGGAAAATATATATGTATTTAGACAAGTCCTAGTCTTGTCATTATTTTAGCATCAACTTGCTATATGTTAGAGCAACTGAATAGAATATGGAGTAAGTTTGACCAGGTTAACTTTTAGTATATAGTTGAAATTTAACAAAATTTTTTTTTCTATTTTATCTAAAATCTATTATATCTAAATCAGAACTGTCTTGCTACAACAAATTCGTATCACTGTTTCCAGCAAATTGAAAGTAGTTATCAGCATCACTATTTAGCATTTTATTTTATCAACCTTGAATTATGGTACCTTTGATTTGGCTAATTACAAAAAGTACAGGTTTAAACTGGATTTCCCTTTAGTTAAATT
>CAUYPK010133533.1:0-14586 GCA_963574355.1 Loris lydekkerianus | reverse complement strand
AGCATGTTATATTATGTGTTTAATATATTATTGTTAAAATTATATGCTTTTGTGTGAGTGTTTATCTGTTTTGGCAGGTCACTGCGTGGTGTGGCTCTCTGACTCTCACAGTTTAAAATTTTGGCTCTTTGTGTCGAACTTGTTTGCCACCCCTGAAATAGACCATTATTAACTATATGATGTTTTCTGTAAGTCCCATGTTAAAAATAAAGCAAAAACTTATAGAAAATACACAAAACATATTTAGAAAGACATCAAAGCAAACAATCAAAAAAGTACAAAGCAACCTTCAGAATGGAAATAAATATTTGCATTTTGTAATCCCTTAAGTAAGGGGTTAATATCCAAAATGTATAAGGCATTCATACGATTCAATTCCCAGCCCCGTTGCTCTCTCAGGGTCTTTAATTCAAAACTACTCTTTATACCAAAGAATCATATTTGGGGGAAAAATTTCCTGTGGTCTTTCAAGGTTAGAGTAGGACCTTCCTGGGTTTCATGAGCTGCCTCAGGGAACAGCAGGAGAAGGTCAGAGAGATTCTCTACTTTTTTCTGTTTTTTCAAATGCCAAGGAGCCATACTCTGGGGTAGTGTTTCCTGCGTCTTCAAAAGTCACCAATGATTTATTTCACACTGTTCAAAGCAATGGTCAATTCCAAGTTCTTAACTCACTACTTTTTACTTACATTGACAGTTTTGCCTTTTTATTTCCCCATGCTGGTTCTTCCACATCTCCTAGGTTAATGTTGGGAGTTGATTAACTGGGACATCCCAGTTGACATTGATGTTAAGAGGTAAGTTACTTTAACAGGCAGAACATGAACTTAGAATTCTCCACTGAAAAATCATCTTCCTCAGTATGTGGAGTACACACAATAAAAACAAATAAATAAAATGATTGCCTTTCTACCTCTGCAATAAAATTTTTAACCTCCTGCAATAAAATTATACCTATAAAACTGAAGATATCTCAAAAAAAATGCAAATTTAGAACATTTACTTTGGTGCCTATGAATAATAATTAGTCACATGTCAATATATTTTTGCATACAAAGAAGTAAAATTTTTATTACCAATTTAGTGAGATAAAATAAAATGCCTAACAAAGAAAACTCATGGGGAATACAATTATCTGTAAAATTTTCTCTTGGATTTCAAATGTTACTCCACTTAAAATGTTATGCTATTCAAAATTATGTCAAAGGAAGGTCTGAAAAGCAGCAGTTTTTCAAACTGTTGGATTATCTGATACGTATTAGGATGACAGCAGAGAATATCATGAGTGCCAACAAACAAACGTGACTTACCATTGTTTACTTTCTGCTAGTTAAACAAATGATACATGACCTACATCAAAGCCCTGGGGGGTGACTGCAGTAGGATGACCACTGAATGGAGAGGAGAGGACCTGACTTCATCACATCCTTCAGTATGAGGGAGAGCTCATCACTCAAATCACGCGACTACTCTATTCATTGACGGGAGAATTAGGTCAATGACTTCTAAATACCTTGCAAGGCAAAGGAATCTTTTGGGTCAACCTCTTCACATTATTGTTGATAAAAGATGTGAATTTGTCACTGATGAAACTGTAGCAGAAAAGTCAATAATTAAATTAATTTAGTTTGAAACTCCACATGCAGCAATGAAGAAGGAATCGTGTCTGTCTCCTGTCTTTTGACAACAGAGTGACTCTATAAAATGAGAATCTGGAGGTGCCCTGGTCTCTAGCATCTTACCTAATACAGTTCAGTGAAAAAGGCACATTTACAGATTTACACATTGTGCTCGCAGGAATTCACTAGTTTCCTCAGAACTGTGAGTTTAACTGGAGAATAGGAAAAGTTGATCTTTGTTTCTTCCTTATTTGGATCACTGCCATTCATAATAAGCAGTCAAAAAATTTATCCTGACAATTGATACACAATGATGATATACAATATACTCGGGTCATTCATGTCACCTATCATACATTCATTTACTTAAGTCACCTAGTAATTCTCAGCGTTGGCTGCTTAAGAGCAAAAGCTGAAGAGCTTTTAAAATATACACCACCAACAACCTACCACCAGAGCTTCTGATTTTATTGATTTGGAGTGACGTACAGTATAGCAAGTTGTAAAGCTTCCCAGGCGACTCAGCTGGCAGTGTAAACAAAGGCGATCAAAAATGAAACAGAAAACCAGGTCTTTCCCAGGTAAGGCAAATGTAACCCATCAGCTCTTTCTGTACCTCACTGCCAGCCTTTGTCACAGACTTTTTTCCTGCCCATGAATCTTCAACCTCACAGCAGCACTGGACTCAGTCTAAACTTGCTCTAGTTCAGCTGCCTGAATTGTGAATAATTCTCTTCTCAGTTAGACTCTGTTAGATTTAATTGGTCAGAAGTGGGCGCTGCATTCCAGCTCACAGAGACCCCAGGAACACTGAATGAGCAAGGTACACACTGGCCATGGTGGCCCCAGCTCTCCCTTAGCAACGGGGAGTGTGTGTACATTCTCCCTCAGATTCCAAAGCTCTACACATCTGTGTTTTGAGCTCTCTGAGTTTAAGGCAATTTTTTTTTTTTTTTTTTGATTGCTCGGGATTCATTGAGGGTACAAAGAATTAGGTTACACTGATAGCATTTGTTAGGTAGAGTCCCTCTGATAATTGTGTCCTGCCCCCAAGAGGTGTGCCATAATTGTAGGTTTTTGACACAGACTGAACTTGGTCTGGGATCACATTGGGTCTGATAATTAGTTTAGATCTAGTTGGAGGCCTCAAATATCTGTGTCAGGCAAAAATTATTATTTAATGGCAATACTGCAGAGGATGGAAACTCCAGCTTTCAGGAATCCACAGAGATTCTGTTTTCTTTCTCTTTGCTCCTTTTTCTTGTGTGGTGGGGAAGGGAAAAAAATTGTCTAAGTTGATCATAGAGATCTAAGATCCAAAGCCAAGATTCTAGATAGAAATAGAATCCTTCCTTTCTGAAGAACTGAATATTCTACTTCCTGGCTATGCCTACCTACACGTACATATGTATTAGGCCGTAAAAGCAGTAAATTCTTATGGCACAATCTTACTAAAGGCAAATTGTTATATAGCTAATAGCTGCTTAAAATAATAAAATTAGTAATTAAAATTGATAGTGTGAATTTAAACAAAATAATTACATTTTAAAGCCATCAAATAAAAATTCTTTGTAACTGCGGTAAGATATGCTTCTGTCTGTGTGTCTGTATCTCTATATATGACAAGCATGTGGTGACATCACCACCAAAATACAGGAACCGAAATTAATTGGCAAAAAATCTATTAAATATTTTATCAAGGAAATAGAAACTAACTCAAATGCCTCCCAGTTGACGATAACTGAGCTCTGCTCAACTTTCTTTCAATTCTGTTTTTCCCTAATATGCAATTTGTCTTTGCAGTCACCTTTAGAAGGAGATAATTAATATGACCCTAAATAGCTCAGAGATACTGTGAGTCTCCTATAATATTTTCTCAAATTCTCAAAGCTGATTCAGACTCTAGAACCCTTACCTAAGGGTCCATCTTTTGCTGGATGATCTTTCACTCTAAACAGGTGTCCTCCTGGACCCCTGCACTGTTCTGTCGACTCTAGGTGAATAGGCCATAAAGTTCTAGGTCTTTACTCCAGTGGATACAGAGAACTGTTACTTACTTAAGCCATAATATATCTCAGGGTACTCAAAAGTGCACCCCAAAATGCCTTAATTGACTTTGTCATAGCCCTCACTAGAACTTGCACACTGGCAAAGGAAAAGCTGTCACTCTGCCTGAAGATTCCAAATAGGACTTGGAGTCTGCATGCAGTTGGCACAATTTGGAAATCAGTAGTTTCTTTGATACTCCTATTGCCAATGGGCCTATAATTGCTGCCCTACTACCAACTATCCACCTTCCTTCTAAGATTGCTACTATCGCCCAGCCCACAGAAATGAATACTTTTAGGGTGGCTAAATATATGATAGAAACATGGCCCTTCATATTGTTTTTCTACTTAATTGTTTACCCTACTCTTATCTCTATCTGATATCATTGATAAATAAGCTAATGCCCCACAATCCAAAAAATATAAATGGATACAAAAGAATGTTAGGCAATGATCACATGGATTGTATTCTGAGCCAAACAGAATACAATACTCCCTGTAGCTTCTTTTCTTTTAACTTTTTGGCTTGCACTTATCTTTCACCAGATGGGACATATATGCAAACAGGGAATGATTTTTTTAAAAAAATAATAATTTGTACTGCCCTATTTACCAAATTCCATCACAATGCACTATTTGTAAATCTCACCAAATCTCTGGAGCAAATTAACTGTCTTCAGGAAGACCCAAAGGCCCTCTCTTCCCTTTCTGGCACTCCAAAGTGATTTTGTAGATTGACCTCTGGCATTAAGCTTTTCTCACTGTTTGGTTATTGTTTGCATGTTGCATGGATAAATTTAGTGCTATCCTGCCAGGCCTGCTGATGCTGCAACAGCGGGGAAGATAGTAATAACTGGAATTATACCTCTTTTGGGTATTTCTTTATGGATTGAGTCAGATCAAGGGATACATTTTATAGCAGAAATAAAATGCTTGCAATGGCTCTGGGGTATTCATTAAAATTCTATACACCATATCATCCCCAATCCTCAGCATAAGTGGAAAGTAAAAATAATCTGAATATAAGAAGACTTTGGGAAAATCTTGTCAAGACAACTGGATTTAAATGGCCACAAGTATTACTTTTGACCCTTATAAGAATACGCATACTTTAAATGGAAGATACAGTTAATCCCTTTTGAAATAGTGCTCGGTCAACCCATGTCTACTGACACCACTACACCATCTGTTCCTGGGCTAACTGAACACTATGGGAATTTGAATGAATAATTCAATACCATGACCAGGTATTCGCAGGTGCTAACTAATCTGTGTGGAGCATATCATTGGCGGGTGAAAGGAGCATGAACTCCACCAACTGGCAAGCATTATCATCTTTTTTTGACCGAGAGATCATGCGTAGATCAACGCTTTCAGAAGAAGGCCTTAGGAAGCACTGTTAGTGACACACACTTCCATTCAAAATAAAAGGAAGATCCTCCTGAATTCTCATGACATATGAGGCACCTGAGCTTGTTACTTTGAACTAGAACTTTAAAATGCAATAGCTGGGAGAGGTCATCATGTATGGAAATACTATTAATAAAACTAGTATGTATGTGAATTCTGCTAAGTGTTCGTGTGATCAAAAGCTACCCCTATGATAAAATATAAAGGTGGAAACAATCAAGATTGTAAAAATGGAGATGAAGGTGGGAAGAGAAAGCAAATCCTCAGCTGGAGGTTGGAGGAAATAAGAGACACCAGGTGGGGAAAAAATGACATTAAAAAAGAAGTTTCAACCCAAACCAAGTAAAGGAAATAATGTGAAACTGTATCCTTGTAATTCCAATTTTCAACAATTTGCCCTCACACTGGCCTAAAATTTAGGTGTGCATTTGGAAAGATTCTGATTGCCCAATTGAAAGAGATAACCTTGAAATTATTATGACTTTGCACACATCTTAATACTTAAATTGGAGTTGTTCTAGAGGCAGAATCCCAAGAGTAAAATGTTCTGAAGCCCTGATCTCCTCTCCCTCTAAATTTGTATTCCCTGGCAAAAACCGGCAAAAAGTTAGTTGAAACACATCTGATGGAATCTGGAGGAGAAGATTTCTGTCTCCTAGCAGCCCTAAGAAGTGTCAGAAGATAATTCCTCCCTTATTTACCTTGCGCTGTGAGATAGTTACAGATGCATCACAGTTCTTCTCAATCACTTACTCCTGAGGGCATTAACTTCCCTAGCAGCTGAAGTCATATCTCACTCTTTGAAAAAGAGAGGGGATGTGTTATTGGTTAAGTGACTTAATAAACAATCTGTCACTTTTCATGTTTCACTAAGCCTGAGCACATTTTTGAAGAACAGGGAGTTAGATTCCTTCATATATTTGATATAAAGCTTATGAGCATTTAAGAAAGGATAATGTCAGGGTGACTCACATTTTCTTTATGATTTATATTGACTCTTTGATAAAGTAGGAAGACTTATTTTTTAAGAAATAGGCCCCATATTGGCCATGGAGATATAAAGAAATAAAGAAATAAAGAAAACAAGAAATCATACATACTCATATTCATTCTACACACACACACACACACACACACACACACACATGCATGCGCACTATTTGAAGGAGTGAGGGAACAACCTATTTGAATCATTTTAACTTCTGATTCCAGACTACTCAAATCTCAGCTCTGCATGTGCAACCCTGGGCAGTTTGTATAAGTGCTTTGATTATCAATTTCTATCTCTACAAAATACTTAATTAGTAGTACTAAACTCTTAGGGTTGGTTGTACAAATTATTGTTAGAATTAAAATTGTTATTTAAAATATTTAGAAGAGTGTCTGGCACAGAAAAGCACTCAATTTGTTATAAGAATTTTTATTAATCAAAGATGGCCCAAATTATTAACTTTGTTAGGTAAGTAGCTTTCAAGCAAATTTACCATTAAGTATTTTGCAATGTATAATGCTTTCCCAAATTTTTGGCCTGAACTTTCAGGAAAACACTTTGGTTTTAATTTTTTAATTCAAAAATTTATTTGTTTATATTTATGAACCTGTTTTTGGTATTACAAGGGAATTTTAACATTTGCTTTTCAACATATGGTAAGAGAAGTTTTATGTAACAAATATTTACAAAACATATGAACAGATAAAGGTACAAGAAATTTTATGTGTCAGTAACAAATTTATGATATTTACACATCACAGAAGGCCAAGAGCTCTTCCTTACTGTGGATACCAGAAGTATCATGTTCTTTAATTTTTGCATGACTGGTGTCTTCTGAAGAGTAACTTTCCTCTTCCTGATAAATTTCATTGTCCTCAGATTTCTCTATAGCATTGCTGATGTTGCATTTTTTAAATGATCTTACAACCACTTCCTTCTTGACACCATTCCATGATCTCAGGATCCAGTCACAAACCCAGGCAATGGATGTGGTCTCCAATCTGCCTGTAGGTGTTAAATCATCAGCAGCTGACCACATCCATTGCATCCACTCTTTCTTCATTAGGGCCTAAAAAGCTTGTTTACTGACACATCAAGAGGCTGCAGTCAGCTGGTTAGCATCAGGTACCAAAGCAAGTTGGATTTTCAAGTCTGCTGCAGTTGCTTTTGCATTTTGTGTAACATGGCTTTGAAGGGATCAAATACAAGTCAGGCTGGTTTTTAAAATAATTCTCCAGGCCTTCATGACCAGGCTTTGTTAAACCACATTGTCCCAACTTTTTCATTCATCTATCCTTTTTCATACACATGGACGATTACTCCACTTGGAATCTTTTCTTGTGGGAATTCTTTTTTTCTTTTTTAAGATGATGGTGGGTAGTAGTTTTGTCCCATCTGCACAACAGGTCAGAGCAACCGTGAAATGTGTTTTCTCCTGTCCACTAGATTAACATGTATAGTCTTTGCTCCTTTGATGTCCACAGTTCTGCTGGATGGCACATGGGATGGGAGTGGGACCTTATCGATATTGGTGATTTGGGACAGCTCCAAGTTGTAAGTCTTTAGAAAATTGATAACATAAGAATGAAATTCCAAAGCTTGATTCTCATAGCCTGCTGGAAGTTTGGGGGCAAGTTTTATTCACATTCCCATGCTCAAATCTACTCTCTTATACAGCTAACTCACGATTTAAGTGTCCCTGAGATATTATCAATTCTTTTTCTCATGCAATCAATCTTTTTACCCTCTTTTTGTATCATTTTGGTTGAAACAGCAATCCCAGTATGACACTGCTCCAGATCCGGTCTTCACCTCCTCTCCTCCTCAGGCCACTTTAAGGGTCACCTTTGCATTGCCTTCTTCTGTCTTGGCATCTGAAGAAGCTTTTCTTCCCATTGGCTCCACAAACTGATGGCACTCTTAGTGGAAGTCGGCCCAAGGTTTCTGTTGGCAGCTCTGTTGCATGTTCTTTAGCATATTTAATAACTGTTAGCTTAAAGCTTGCAGTGTATAAAGCTGTTTTGACATTTTCCAAGGGATTTTCCAATAATTTTTTTTAAAATATCACCTAGATTTCTAGCCTCTGCCTGAAGTTTACAAAGAGAAATATGTCACTCTTAATTGGCTGACAACGCTCTCATTGCAAGTTCATGCTAAATTCAACAAAAGCAATTACCATATTACAGGATTTTATTTTGCATGTGAATATTGTGACTGCTTTCTAGGGTGTAGCAGCCCATATAGCCTATGGCTAGGAGGAGTGAGAGTTATAAGAAACACCTGTAGCTCAATAATGGCACCTTGGTGAAAAGGGCCTGCAGAGGGATTTAGCTCTCCTAAAGCTGGGGAGAGAGAGCTGGGGAGACGAGAGCATTAGTGAATTGGCAGTCTCTACACCTGTGGTGTTGAGAGGCACAAGATCAGCCCTATATTAGGCTGGAGGGAGTGTGTGCATTCTATCAGGGACCTGCTTACTCTCACTCTGTCACTTCTCCTGCCTGCAGATCGCCAGCACGGTGTCTCTTTGCTGAAGGTCACTAAACTCTGCTAAAGACTAAGATCTGTCTTTCTAAGAAGACTGCTTCACTCTCTGTAAGACTATCTCTCTCGCGCCCTTCAACTAAGGTACCTAAGAGCAATTATTCCTGAGTGAGAGAGTAGTTTAGCGATCTAGTCAAGAACCTAGTTTAGCTTAGCAACCTGGTCAAGAACCTAGTTAAGCCAGGGCCAGAGACGAACCAGTCCTGGGCCCTGATAAGCGGCTACCACGAAGAGACCCCCGACACTAGGGTAATATTTTTAACACAGAAGAATAAATAAAAGAATTTAAAACATTTGTCTACATACATACCCATGTATAATGCACATCCTTATTTTTGTTCAAAAATTTGGGCAAAAAAGCACACATCATAGATGGAAATATCCAGTAATTTGTATCCTCTGAATAAGAAAGAAGTATTAATTTGCAACACTCCGGGTGCTATTTTGTTCTGTCTCTGTGGTGGGATGAACTGAAACAACAAAAAGAATGAGATTTGCTTTTTCTGTGAGAAATTTGTGAAGAATCTCTTCTGCTTCTCTGTGCTCCGGACAATTCTGATGGTGTAAAGTCCAGAGAAAATATAATTTTGCAAACCAGGATATTTACAAATCCCTTGACTTTGCTATACTATCTTTAATGGTTAAATAGAAAAGCAACTCTTTATGAACACATCTGTTTCTTTCTTTCACAACTGAGCTAGTTAACACAGGAAGAGCTAGAAGAATGAGTCTTTGAATTGTGACACCACTTGATATCTGTAAAGGTGTTTTCCTACCAATGGCAAAAGCCATGACAGTAATTTTAAATCTGTTTGGTGAGCACATCATATAATCTCAAGGATCTAAATTAAGCTGTTAGTTTGAATAAGAAGAAATTTAAAAGCATTTCCTGCAAAATTTGCAACTGAGCTATGGAAATGCTGCTGATTTCTTTACACTGCTATCATTTTCACTCAAAGTGTGGTCAGTACATCATTTGAGGCATCAAATTCTTCATGATGTTGACTGTAGAGCCTATGACATAAATACCAATGTAGGAAAAAGGATCAAAATAACATTTCAACATGTCACCTTGCAAAAAATGTTTGTTAGTATAAAACCAAATCTTGAGAGTATGATTATAAAAGAAGTTGCCTGTTTTTTAAAACCAATTTAAAATTACCATGATTTTTGTGTTCAACTACATTTGACAGAATTCTTGATAAACCTCTTGTTCATCTCTGCTTAGTGTTTGGTTGCTATTTGTTAAAATTCAGATTATTTGGACAGTGCCTGTGGCTCAGTGAGTAGGGTGCCAGCTCTATATACCAAAGGTGGTGGGTTCGAACTCAGCCCTGGCCAAACTGCAACAACAACAAAAAAATGGCCAGGCATTGTGGCAGGTGCCTGTAGTCTCAGATACTGGGGAGGCTGAGGCAAGAGAATCGCCTAGGCCCAAGAGTTGGAGGTTGCTGTGAGCTGTGACAACATGGCACTCTCCCAATAGTGACAAAGTGAAACTCTGTCTCTAAAAAATAAATAAATAAATAAATAAAATTCAGATTATTTTATGAGCTACAAATCTAACCACTTTCTCATATTTCCTCAGTGCTGGTAGTACCCTCAACATCAGCGTGCCTGAAGCTGCCATGTGGGGGCCACGTCAGCCCCATGTCTGGGGTCACCCAGTCCCCTACCCTGGGAAGGTCTACCCTCGTACCTTGATTGCCTGTGCACAGCCAGGCCAACCTGCTACATGATCAGACTTTCTGCCCCCTCCTCCCACTTTAAAATTTATTTAAAACACCACCTCCCAGGAGAGGATTTGGCCTCCTGAGTTTCTATAGAAAAAGCCAAATGATGAATTCCAGGATACAGGAAAGCTGAAGCACACAAATGGTAAGCTTTGACTAATAAGAAGCCAAAAAACAGGAGAGCCAAGCAAATACATTTTCTCTCCTTCCTCCTTCTGACTCAAAGTCATGGTCTTTCCTTGCCTTCCTCCAGAGCAGCCCCTGTGTTCAGCCATGCCCTGCTGAGAAACCAGGATGTCTCCAAGGGGCTGGTACCAAGTTGTAGCCAGTGTGACCGTAGATTCCTGTTGCCTCAACTCTATCATTGCTCCCTTTGGGGTTCACTTTCAAACTGCTACATTATCACTTCCCCACCCAGTGGTAAGATGGGATTTATTAGACAGAAAGGAATACGGAAGGAGTAAAACGCACCATAGACCAACATGGTTGAGAACAGGGCAATACATCTATTTATGGGGACTTTTTGGAGGAAGGAAAAATACAATTTGCTTAACAAGTCTCATGCTTGTTACTTTTACAAAGAGGCTAGAGCTTAGAGGTCAGCAGGGTGGTCCTTGAGGCAAGGACAATCACTCAGCACACACAGAGTGAACTCAGCAAGCACAGAGACAGAGCATGTGATCCTTTTGTTGTTGTCAGGGAAAAAGGGAGCTTAATTCATGAGAAAAATATAACAAATGTGAATGTTTGTGCTTTCACAAACTCGTTTGGAAAGTGTTCATGAAAAATGATGAAATTCTCCTGGTAGTCACAAACTATAATGAATCTCACAGAAAAGTAAGAGGAAAACCTTTTAGGGGACCTTTGTCCCCTATTTATCTAATAGGCAGTGACTCTGCTGAATGATAAGGGTTCGGTCACTCTTCACCTTCCCCCCAGCATTACTTAGCTCTTGCTGGCTGTGGCTTGTGACAGTCAGTGACAACAGCTGCTACTGTGAGCAGTTGGAGTCCCCAGCAGCTAATCTACATGGAAGAGGAGCTAATCAGCTGACACAGGACGTAGCAACCCACAGAATTCCCTTTTTAACCCTTTTCAATGTGGGCTATTCAGTGTTAAAGATGATTTCATGGGTCCAGACTGTTGAGGGGAACAACAGAGATGTGAAAGAGAACGGTCATCTTATGTCTTCACATAAAAACAACCCATGTTTACAACCATTCCAAATGATGAATACTTGGTCTTCATCCTAACATAGCATTTGGCACTCCTGCCTTTGAAATGTTTTCCTCCTTTGTCTTCAGAGAGGCTGTTCTCTCCTGCACTTTCTCTGGAAAAAGCTTACATTTGGTTCAACTACATAGATGAAGTGTCTGATGCAGGGCCTTGAATTATGTTTTAGTCTATTCGAACTGCTGTAACAAAATACGTTAGCCTGGGTAATTTATAAATAATAGAAAAGTATTTCTCACTATTCTGGAATCTGGGAAGTCTAATATTAAGGCACCATATTTGTTGGTGTTTGAGGAGGGCTTGTTTCCTGGTTCCTAGATGGTACTTTCTTGGAGAGGGTGAAGGAGCTCCCTCGGGCCATTTTTAGAAAGGCACTAATGCCATTCACAAGGATGGAGCCTTCATGGACCAATTACAACCCAAGGGCCCCACCTTCTAATAATACCATCTAGGGTTTAGGATTTCAGCCTGTGAATTTGGATGGGGGTGGGAGAAGACACAAACATTCAGACCATAGCCAAGTAAATAGAGCTTTCCTTCTTTTTAGGCTATTCTAGGCTACCCTAGGCTATCTCAGTCCTTGGAGGGCTGAGTCACCACTAGCTATTCAATTGGTATCTCCACTGTGTGCCTGCGAATCTATCTAAGGTCCCAAAAGCTTTACCAAGGTCCAGGATCATGTATACAAATGTCTTCTAGTCACTTTTTAAAAAATGTAGAAGTCATCCCAAAGTCAACTTTCACCAAACTGAAACTTTACATCCCACTCCCTTAAAAAGGTTCCCCTTTCTCTCTATAGCTATATAAACAATCATAGATTTTTTTTTTTTTAGGGAGAGTCTTACTTTGTCACCCTTGGTAGAGTGCTGTATCGTCATAGTTCACAGGAACCTCAAACTCTTGGGCTCAGGTGATCCTCTTGCCTCAGTCTCCTGAGTAGCTGGGTCTCCAGGCACTTTCCACAACACCTGGTTATTTTTTGGAGAGATAGGATCTTGCAGTGGCTCAGGCTGTTCTCGAACTCCTGAGTAATCACCCTCCTCTGCCTCCCAGAGTGCTAGGATTATTGGTGTGAGCCAGGTGTAAGCCACCACACCCAGCCCCTAAGTAATCATTGACTTTTTTCCACCAAAGCTATAGATTAATATCCTCTTACGTTCTCTTGTTTCCTCTTCCCTCCTTGTTTTCACCCTTGTAGTCTACTCCTTTAGTGACCAGTTTCTCTCCAGGACAATGGTGTCTGACACTTGTCTCGGCTTCCTGTCTTCCTCAACTTTGATGTATTCATCCCATTGGACCAGAATTACATTTCTTCCGTATCATCTGGTGTATTTGCTCAGAAGTCATCTATAGCGTCAGTCACTCTGGATCTGCAGTTACTGTTCTTTGATACATCCATGTCATGGTATCATTGTCCATGCAGTTTTTTTTCTACCTGAAATACCACATTTCTGACTTGATAAAATTTTTGTTAACATGAAAGCCCTAACTCAAATTTTTCCTTTTCATTGAAACTTCCCAAGACTTGCTTTCTCAGCCATAATTT
This sequence comes from Loris lydekkerianus, assembly GCA_963574355.1. NCBI lineage: Eukaryota > Metazoa > Chordata > Mammalia > Primates > Lorisidae > Loris > Loris lydekkerianus. The sequence goes on along the minus strand of CAUYPK010133533.1, from coordinate 1,468 downwards.
ATCACTCCTTTCCTTAAATTCTTCTAGCAATTCATTAAAACTTTCATACATTTGAAAATATGTATCTGATTAATGCATTTTGGTTTGCTTCTTTAAATTTGTAATCAGCTTAAGTGACTACAATCATAAACTGTACTGGACTCTTTCTCCTACAACTATCCTCTCTTCCTACTTATGACAGCTCTCTTGAGAGAAAGAGCTAAATCCTTGCTACATTCCCATCCTGACTCTACCACGAGTGCCTTTGTCATAGAGGGTCCTGGTAATATCGTTGCTCAGGAAGCTTTCTCACACAAAAATTCAATTTAGGTAATTTGGGATTTTGTGTGAGCATCTCACTAATTCTTTTGATAATTTCTCTGGATTGCCAATGGTATATTCCTTACTACTCACACTTGGAAAATGGACACCACTCTTTCTAGCCCACATGAGAAGCCATTGAACACTTTGAGAAAGAATACTAATTTTAATTAATCATCATTCTTTGTCTCTTAATTGAAAGATGAGCTAAAGGTGTTCTCTTGTACTGATTTTCTATTGTATTTTTTTTATTTGATGAACTGAAGTAAACTCCACAATTAAAATAATATCTATTTATGTATTTATTTACTTAATTTTTAGACTCTTTAAACATTCTGGATGTTTATTGTTGTGAGGGATAAAGCATCGAAAGACAAATAAGACAATACGTCTAATCTCAGGAGAGTTACAGGCAAGTACAGATCCAGAAGTGTAAACAACTCACAGTCAAAGCCAAATGGATCCAGTGATAAAGGGAGGTATAAGCTGTGCTGTGAAAGGGCAAAATTGAATAATTACTTCAGACTGAGAGACTAGAACATATTTTATGAAGAAAGTGGTCACTTAGTGGATATTTACCCCTACACGCCCTGCCCCTTGGCCCATATGTAGTAGTGATTGGCCCACCTTGGATTCCCTCAAGATTTGTTCTGTGTTTTTAAATTATTCCTCAGACAATAGTTTGCTTCCTTGTCTTTCATCCATTCTGTGGTCTCATAGGATAATAGAAACTTCCACATTATTTTTGGTTGTTAATTGTTTAACTATTTTTTTTATTTTTATTTTTTATTATAGATAAAAATATGCACCATAGATGTGGCCTGACCCATGACCCTCCCTCCACCCTTACCTCCCCCCTCCCTTCCCCTTCCTTAGTCCTTTCCCCATAGTCTTGTGGTATAGTTGGGTTATAGCCTTCATGTGAAAGCTATAGTTTAGCTTCATAGTAGGAATGAGTACATTGGATACTTTTTCTTCCATTCCTGGGATACTTTGCTAAGGAGAATATATTCCAGCTCCATCCATATAAACATGAAAGAGGTAAAGTCTCCATCTTTCTTTAAGGCTGCATAGTATTCCATGGTATACATGTACCACAATTTGCTAGTCCATTCGTGGGTCAATGGGCACTTGGGCTTCTTCCATGACTTAGCAATTATGAATTGGC